>JACSOB010000275.1:0-26591 GCA_019677175.1 Bombus sylvicola | reverse complement strand
ACGTCGCTTGTCCACTTGAAGTGTGCCGGGGGTCACTGCGTATCGATGAGTCGAAGATGCCTTGGAGATGCAACACGCGGATCGTTTAAATCTACCTGTAATCCAATCAAGCTAGCCTAAAAAAGAGCCAAATTCAACATTAAATTGTATCAGACATTTTGCTACACGTTGCGCTGAACTGATAGAAATCATGCTCAGGACAAATATGTTTTTGCTAACTTTCTAAATATATGTAGACGACGTTTTAAATTACTAGTAGTTGAAACACACAATATGATATATTTGCGAGTGATCGATAAGGATTTACAGGCCCACTGGGAAATCTTATTAGTATCTTATTAGTCTTGCACTAGGTATTAAAGCGCATCAACATCGATAGAAGCACTGTACACGCAATATCGTCGCAGTGTCTCCTGAAAATCGGCGATAAGTCGCTCGAAACTTTACTGGAAACATTTCTCCATGTTCTACTGACAATCACATAGCATTTGTCATTGCTGGAATTTGATAAATTTGGTTGAGAACACGAATGAATTTTCCGTTTACAGTAAAGCAAGGGACTGCGGCGGGTCGGTATCAACAGGACGCCGACCGGTCGAAGGCATCAATGCGGCGCAACACATCCCGGGCGATCCGCGGGTACCAACCGTCAACACCAGAGGGCTACTACGACGACAACGAGTCTGTCTGTCTCGCTAGCGGTCGAATATACGGGCGATTGATACAAATACCGCACCTAGCGAGACTCCCTCTACGTCTAAGGCAGGGACTACCGGGCATAGCCTTACTGACGAGTCCACCGGTAGTCCCGGGACGAAACGCAAATTCTCTTTTCACCTAGCTGGGACACGATTACCGCCAAATTTCTTTTGGATAATAAGGGTGATTGATGTGGTATAACACTGTGACTAACAGGTTATAAATTCTATATTTCCAACAACTTAATACAATGAAGAGTTACGCCGTTACGTGTGATATAAATGCCGTAGACGATTGTTTGACGGATGAAGACCCGATATAGATACGTTGACTGATCTGTAGGTGAGATCAAGTACGAGTAGATATGTTGACGTTGCTCGAATGTAGTAGAGGTAGTCCGAGATGTTGATTGATTCGTTGATGACTTGGCAATTGTCGACCTGATGCCGGAGTATTGACTGAACTAATATCGTAGAAGCAGTTGAGTTGACTCTCCTAGTTGTAAAAGAAGTAGTTGACTATCCTGGTGTCGTAGAAAAAGTAGTTGACTATCTTAGTGTAGTATAAGTAGTGAAATCCGTTCCCGTGTTATTACGGAGAAGAGCTCGGTGTGGGTGTGCCTTTTGAACTAAGAACGCGTATTCGTTGTTCACGCTTTTCGTTAGAAAAGCGAGGGTAACGATCCGCCATGCCCATTGGTTATAGCCAACGTTAACAACTGAAGATAGGAGGAGGAAGTCTCCTGCCAACGTGGCTCATGGGTGTCATTGTTTATGATAAAATACTGCTTTTCCGTTAGACAAATATCCGCTTTCTCCATCCACAAACCGAAAATACTTGCAGGATTAGAGTTTAAGTTAAAAAGATTTTGTTTATGGTGGTTCCTTAGGTTTATCGAGGGTCTGCATAACGGCACGCGGAACCTTGACAGCCGGACAATGAAGGACGTCGCACGGACCATCTCACGCGATGTAACATAACGTTAAAAGGAAAGTATTTCTCCCTTCTTTTATATCGACTTCCATTATTCGGGTTTACCACGGGTTTTTGCTGGAATCAAAAAGAAAAGCTTTGGCATGCCCTAGCTTTCGGCCCCTGCCACTACATGCGCCCTTGTCAGGATCATCATTGAGTTCGTAACCACTGAGGAATGCTCCCCACGACTTTAATTCCTGGAACCCTTGTTCATCACGCGTCGTGTACAACGACCTATGGATTTCAACCGAACTTCATCGAGACGGACATTGTTTTACCAGAAATTTATCATCTTATTTATGGGATATCTATGTACATTTTTGTCAAAGATACATTTTGCAAAACGCCGGAATAAGGACGATACTGTTACTGTCTGTACTTAAAGACTGTCTGATAATTAAATCGACCTTTTTACTTAGCTAAGTAGGTAGTACCTGGCTACTTAAATTTTAGATATTATATGCTTTAGACATATTAAATATAACAGCTTTTAGAAATCCTCTTAAGCCATGAAGGCGTATTCATCGGTGAATTGATTTTTCTAGTATTCTTCGCAATAATTCTAGTTTCGCAATAATTTATTTAAGGGATTATTCAATTAGCTAATATATTGAACTAGCTACATATATTCAGGAATTAAATTAAAATAATTTTGTTTTCTTTCATTTCTCCCTTAGCGTTCATAGTCCCTAACAATTATATTTGAGCACTAGATCAGTAAGAATAAAAAATTTTAACGATGTTTTAAAAAGTTACATAGTACAGATTTTAAATTTAAATTCTAACTCTAACTCTGTGCTTTTAGAAAATATCAGTACTTACGTATAGAACGGAAAATTAAAATGACAAAAATAAAATGATACTGTCACAAACAGTATCCAGGAAAAACGAAATTGACTCAATTGTAAAATGGCGGTTCTCACAAGCTCGTTTTCAGCATTCGTTGGTATCACACGTATAATGAGGCATGGCAAGGGCTTGACATCGAATATAACAACGACCATCAACACCGATGAGCGTGCTATACGGGTTTGCGAATGTAGAGCTCGGCTATTTGTCTTCATTCGGTCCCACGTGGCACTCAAGAGTAGCGACCCATTATTATCACCTCGCCATATCCATCCTGATTAGACCTAAACATCCGGTAAACTTTCTGGCCACACCCCAACTATCCTTCAACCGGATCTATTCAGCGAATTAGCGGCAAAATATTCGTTCCCAGTTCGCTGTTGAGTGCCGAAGCGTGTGTAGCGTAAAATTAAGATAAAAATAAGAAACTTGTCAATTTCCGAACAGGAGATCGAGTTCTTTTTATTTTTACTCAATTTGTACAGTATTATTTTCGGTTCGCGATGATACACTTTTTGATACTTGGGCTAGTTAAGAATTTTTCAGACTGACTGGATGATTTTGAAAGGAGCATTTATATTCTTTTATTCGTTGGAGTGGGAGAAGGCTTTGCTCGTACTTATCATATATGTAGGGTTTACATTAGAATTAGAGTTAGGGGCGTGGTAATTAGATACTCGAGAAAACAATGACAATAATCCTAGGTTCAATAACGAATCCGCGGTCAACGGGATGATAGATGAACATGCTCACAATATCTAAGTCGGACTCTTTGTTAAAATGTGGAATATCCACCGAGAGTACAGACACAAAGTAACTCGCTAATACGACCTCACGAGAGAATGACTTTCCGTCGCGATGATGCTGCGGAGGAAAACTATGATGGGGTTTGTCTAAGGACACGAGATCATTGGATTCGTCGAGGATAGCCTTCGTTCAGAAGACGAGGGAAATTGGCGTTGCTGCTAATTGGTCAATCTCCATATCGGTGGTTAGTAAAAGATGCTAGCCGCCCTCGAGGGAAAGTTGCTGGTGGGAGGCGTCGTTCGTTGGAAAATATATCGCCTCTATCTTCCCGTAGTTGGGACAAAGACTGTTTGTCTATTTGAAGGACTTTAGGTAACTAGATCTTAGTGTTTATAACGGCCCTCGGGCCAGCTGATCACTTACTGTGGTGACGCGTCGGCATCTGGTAACCATCATACCCGAAGAATAGGATCTGCCTGTGGCGAGCCACGGGACAGAAACCGTTGGAATGTTTACTGTCGCGTGCCGCTACAAATATTTCTTTTAAGGAGAGCTATAGAATTACTCCGTACCTTTGTTAGACAAAGCGTTCATCCCGTGACCGCGGCTACGTTCGGCGACTGGCTGTAGCCTCGAGCCCAAGCTCACTATCACAAATCTCGAACAAATGCAATCGGATCGAAAGACAACAATTGTTTAATTACGCCTATGATAGAATCTAGATTACGGTGTTAGGGGATTATCCCGAAGTTGCAAAGGGGAGGCTTCGATGTCCTTCCATCTCCGACATATATATTCGTTCCTATTTGTTAGTCTATTAGTCGCCCTTATTCAATAATATTTTACGTTAATCTTTTATTTTGGTTTCGTAGTAGTGTGTGTTGATTTTGTGTATTCAAATCCTTACTCGTGCTAATTTGCATATAGTAGTTTTTGTTTCTTCGTTACGGCACGTGCGGAGCGCGGGACGTGGCAGTAAAATGGAATGAACGGAGCGTTTAAAGGTCGAAATATCTCAAACAGGAACGAGGTAGCACTCAGTTTTCATCAAAATCGACGAAAGATTGTGTTTTTTGAGCTGCTGAGATTGTTTCAACGCTTACAGAGTCGTGCAGTACATGCGGCGTATAAAATGGAATGAAAGGAGCGTTTAAACGTCGAAATATGTCAAACGTAAACGAAATAACATTCAGTTTTCGATAAAATCGACGAAAAATTGCGTTTTGCGGTTTCCTAGCCTTGATTCAACGACGAAAGAGGCGTTCAATATGTTGGGTGTGTAAAATGGAATGAAAAGAGCGTTTAAGGTCGAAATATCTCAAACGGGGACGGAATAACAGGTAGTTTTCATCAAAATGGACGAAAGATTGTGTTTTGCGAGCTGCTGAGCTTGTTTAGATGCTTAAAGAGGCGTGCGCTACATACGGCGACTAAAATGGAATGAAAGGAGCGTATAAACGTCGAAATATCTCAAACGGGATGGAAATGACGGTCAATTTTCGTCAAAATCGACGAAATCATCGCGATTTGCGAGCCGTTGGGCTTGTTTCGACGCTGAAACGTGTGTGCATTACATTTGGCGCGTAAAGTGCAGTGAAAAGAGCGCTTAAACGTCGAAATATCTCAAACGGGATGGAAATGACGGTCAATTTTCGTCAAAATCGACGAAATCATCGCGATTTGCGAGCCGTTGGGCTTGTTTCGACGCTGAAACGTGTGTGCATTACATTTGGCGCGTAAAGTGCAGTGAAAAGAGCGCTTAAACGTCGAAATATCTCAAACGGGATGGAAATGACGGTCAATTTTCGTCAAAATCGACGAAATCATCGCGATTTGCGAGCCGTTGGGCTTGTTTCGACGCTGAAACGTGTGTGCATTACATTTGGCGCGTAAAGTGCAGTGAAAAGAGCGCTTAAACGTCGAAATATCTCAAACGGGATGGAAATGACGGTCAATTTTCGTCAAAATCGACGAAATCATCGCGATTTGCGAGCCGTTGGGCTTGTTTCGACGCTGAAACGTGTGTGCATTACATTTGGCGCGTAAAGTGCAGCGAAAAGAGCGCTTAAACGTCGAAATATCTCAAACGGGATGGAAATGACGGTCAATTTTCGTCAAAATCGACGAAATCATCGCGATTTGCGAGCCGTTGGGCTTGTTTCGACGCTGAAACGTGTGTGCATTACATTTGGCGCGTAAAGTGCAGTGAAAAGAGCGCTTAAACGTCGAAATATCTCAAACGGGATGGAAATGACGGTCAATTTTCGTCAAAATCGACGAAATCATCGCGATTTGCGAGCCGTTGGGCTTGTTTCGACGCTGAAACGTGTGTGCATTACATTTGGCGCGTAAAGTGCAGTGAAAAGAGCGCTTAAACGTCGAAATATCTCAAACGGGATGGAAATGACGGTCAATTTTCGTCAAAATCGACGAAATCATCGCGATTTGCGAGCCGTTGGGCTTGTTTCGACGCTGAAACGTGTGTGCATTACATTTGGCGCGTAAAGTGCAGTGAAAAGAGCGCTTAAACGTCGAAATATCTCAAACGGGATGGAAATGACGGTCAATTTTCGTCAAAATCGACGAAATCATCGCGATTTGCGAGCCGTTGGGCTTGTTTCGACGCTGAAACGTGTGTGCATTACATTTGGCGCGTAAAGTGCAGTGAAAAGAGCGCTTAAACGTCGAAATATCTCAAACGGGATGGAAATGACGGTCAATTTTCGTCAAAATCGACGAAATCATCGCGATTTGCGAGCCGTTGGGCTTGTTTCGACGCTGAAACGTGTGTGCATTACATTTGGCGCGTAAAGTGCAGTGAAAAGAGCGCTTAAACGTCGAAATATCTCAAACGGGATGGAAATGACGGTCAATTTTCGTCAAAATCGACGAAATCATCGCGATTTGCGAGCCGTTGGGCTTGTTTCGACGCTGAAACGTGTGTGCATTACATTTGGCGCGTAAAGTGCAGTGAAAAGAGCGCTTAAACGTCGAAATATCTCAAACGGGATGGAAATGACGGTCAATTTTCGTCAAAATCGACGAAATCATCGCGATTTGCGAGCCGTTGGGCTTGTTTCGACGCTGAAACGTGTGTGCATTACATTTGGCGCGTAAAGTGCAGTGAAAAGAGCGCTTAAACGTCGAAATATCTCAAACGGGATGGAAATGACGGTCAATTTTCGTCAAAATCGACGAAATCATCGCGATTTGCGAGCCGTTGGGCTTGTTTCGACGCTGAAACGTGTGTGCATTACATTTGGCGCGTAAAGTGCAGTGAAAAGAGCGCTTAAACGTCGAAATATCTCAAACGGGATGGAAATGACGGTCAATTTTCGTCAAAATCGACGAAATCATCGCGATTTGCGAGCCGTTGGGCTTGTTTCGACGCTGAAACGTGTGTGCATTACATTTGGCGCGTAAAGTGCAGTGAAAAGAGCGCTTAAACGTCGAAATATCTCAAACGGGATGGAAATGACGGTCAATTTTCGTCAAAATCGACGAAATCATCGCGATTTGCGAGCCGTTGGGCTTGTTTCGACGCTGAAACGTGTGTGCATTACATTTGGCGCGTAAAGTGCAGTGAAAAGAGCGCTTAAACGTCGAAATATCTCAAACGGGATGGAAATGACGGTCAATTTTCGTCAAAATCGACGAAATCATCGCGATTTGCGAGCCGTTGGGCTTGTTTCGACGCTGAAACGTGTGTGCATTACATTTGGCGCGTAAAGTGCAGTGAAAAGAGCGCTTAAACGTCGAAATATCTCAAACGGGATGGAAATGACGGTCAATTTTCGTCAAAATCGACGAAATCATCGCGATTTGCGAGCCGTTGGGCTTGTTTCGACGCTGAAACGTGTGTGCATTACATTTGGCGCGTAAAGTGCAGTGAAAAGAGCGCTTAAACGTCGAAATATCTCAAACGGGATGGAAATGACGGTCAATTTTCGTCAAAATCGACGAAATCATCGCGATTTGCGAGCCGTTGGGCTTGTTTCGACGCTGAAACGTGTGTGCATTACATTTGGCGCGTAAAGTGCAGTGAAAAGAGCGCTTAAACGTCGAAATATCTCAAACGGGATGGAAATGACGGTCAATTTTCGTCAAAATCGACGAAATCATCGCGATTTGCGAGCCGTTGGGCTTGTTTCGACGCTGAAACGTGTGTGCATTACATTTGGCGCGTAAAGTGCAGTGAAAAGAGCGCTTAAACGTCGAAATATCTCAAACGGGATGGAAATGACGGTCAATTTTCGTCAAAATCGACGAAATCATCGCGATTTGCGAGCCGTTGGGCTTGTTTCGACGCTGAAACGTGTGTGCATTACATTTGGCGCGTAAAGTGCAGTGAAAAGAGCGCTTAAACGTCGAAATATCTCAAACGGGATGGAAATGACGGTCAATTTTCGTCAAAATCGACGAAATCATCGCGATTTGCGAGCCGTTGGGCTTGTTTCGACGCTGAAACGTGTGTGCATTACATTTGGCGCGTAAAGTGCAGTGAAAAGAGCGCTTAAACGTCGAAATATCTCAAACGGGATGGAAATGACGGTCAATTTTCGTCAAAATCGACGAAATCATCGCGATTTGCGAGCCGTTGGGCTTGTTTCGACGCTGAAACGTGTGTGCATTACATTTGGCGCGTAAAGTGCAGTGAAAAGAGCGCTTAAACGTCGAAATATCTCAAACGGGATGGAAATGACGGTCAATTTTCGTCAAAATCGACGAAATCATCGCGATTTGCGAGCCGTTGGGCTTGTTTCGACGCTGAAACGTGTGTGCATTACATTTGGCGCGTAAAGTGCAGTGAAAAGAGCGCTTAAACGTCGAAATATCTCAAACGGGATGGAAATGACGGTCAATTTTCGTCAAAATCGACGAAATCATCGCGATTTGCGAGCCGTTGGGCTTGTTTCGACGCTGAAACGTGTGTGCATTACATTTGGCGCGTAAAGTGCAGTGAAAAGAGCGCTTAAACGTCGAAATATCTCAAACGGGATGGAAATGACGGTCAATTTTCGTCAAAATCGACGAAATCATCGCGATTTGCGAGCCGTTGGGCTTGTTTCGACGCTGAAACGTGTGTGCATTACATTTGGCGCGTAAAGTGCAGTGAAAAGAGCGCTTAAACGTCGAAATATCTCAAACGGGATGGAAATGACGGTCAATTTTCGTCAAAATCGACGAAATCATCGCGATTTGCGAGCCGTTGGGCTTGTTTCGACGCTGAAACGTGTGTGCATTACATTTGGCGCGTAAAGTGCAGTGAAAAGAGCGCTTAAACGTCGAAATATCTCAAACGGGATGGAAATGACGGTCAATTTTCGTCAAAATCGACGAAATCATCGCGATTTGCGAGCCGTTGGGCTTGTTTCGACGCTGAAACGTGTGTGCATTACATTTGGCGCGTAAAGTGCAGTGAAAGAGAGCGCTTAAACGTCGAAATATCTCAAACGGGATGGAAATGACGGTCAATTTTCGTCAAAATCGACGAAATCATCGCGATTTGCGAGCCGTTGGGCTTGTTTCGACGCTGAAACGTGTGTGCATTACATTTGGCGCGTAAAGTGCAGTGAAAAGAGCGCTTAAACGTCGAAATATCTCAAACGGGATGGAAATGACGGTCAATTTTCGTCAAAATCGACGAAATCATCGCGATTTGCGAGCCGTTGGGCTTGTTTCGACGCTGAAACGTGTGTGCATTACATTTGGCGCGTAAAGTGCAGTGAAAAGAGCGCTTAAACGTCGAAATATCTCAAACGGGATGGAAATGACGGTCAATTTTCGTCAAAATCGACGAAATCATCGCGATTTGCGAGCCGTTGGGCTTGTTTCGACGCTGAAACGTGTGTGCATTACATTTGGCGCGTAAAGTGCAGTGAAAAGAGCGCTTAAACGTCGAAATATCTCAAACGGGATGGAAATGACGGTCAATTTTCGTCAAAATCGACGAAATCATCGCGATTTGCGAGCCGTTGGGCTTGTTTCGACGCTGAAACGTGTGTGCATTACATTTGGCGCGTAAAGTGCAGTGAAAAGAGCGCTTAAACGTCGAAATATCTCAAACGGGATGGAAATGACGGTCAATTTTCGTCAAAATCGACGAAATCATCGCGATTTGCGAGCCGTTGGGCTTGTTTCGACGCTGAAACGTGTGTGCATTACATTTGGCGCGTAAAGTGCAGTGAAAAGAGCGCTTAAACGTCGAAATATCTCAAACGGGATGGAAATGACGGTCAATTTTCGTCAAAATCGACGAAATCATCGCGATTTGCGAGCCGTTGGGCTTGTTTCGACGCTGAAACGTGTGTGCATTAGCATTTGGCGCGTAAAGTGCAGTGAAAAGAGCG
Source organism: Bombus sylvicola (assembly GCA_019677175.1). NCBI lineage: Eukaryota > Metazoa > Arthropoda > Insecta > Hymenoptera > Apidae > Bombus > Bombus sylvicola. The sequence goes on along the minus strand of JACSOB010000275.1, from coordinate 16,971 downwards.
CTAAAGCCTTAAACGTCGAAATATAAGGACATGGTGGTAACTCTCAAAATCGCAAATCATGTCGCGATTTGCGAGCCGTTGGGCTGGTACTGCGACGCGCTGAAAACGTATTTATTACGTACATTTGGCGCGTAAAGTGCAGCAAGGCCTTAAACGTCGAAATATCTCCAAACGGATGGAAATGACGGTCAATTTTTCGTCAAAATCGACGAAAATCATCGCGATTTGCGAGCCGTTGGGCTGGTTTTGACGCTGAAACGTGTGTGCGTAACATTTGGCGCGTAAAAGTGCAGTGAAAAGAGCGCCTTAAACGTCGAAATATCTCAAACGGGATGGAAATGACGGTCAATTTTCGTCAAAATCGACGAAATCATCGCGATTTGCGAGCCGTTGGGCTTGTTTCGACGCTGAAACGTGTGTGCATTACATTTGGCGCGTAAAGTGCAGTGAAAAGAGCGCTTAAACGTCGAAATATCTCAAACGGGATGGAAATGACGGTCAATTTTCGTCAAAATCGACGAAATCATCGCGATTTGCGAGCCGTTGGGCTTGTTTCGACGCTGAAACGTGTGTGTCATTACATTTGGCGCGTAAAGTGCAGTGAAAAGAGCGCTTAAACGTCGAAATATCTCAAACGGGATGGAAATGACGGTCAATTTTCGTCAAAATCGACGAAATCATCGCGATTTGCGAGCCGTTGGGCTTGTTTCGACGCTGAAACGTGTGTGCATTACATTTGGCGCGTAAAGTGCAGTGAAAAGAGCGCTTAAACGTCGAAATATCTCAAACGGGATGGAAATGACGGTCAATTTTCGTCAAAATCGACGAAATCATCGCGATTTGCGAGCCGTTGGGCTTGTTTCGACGCTGAAACGTGTGTGCATTACATTTGGCGCGTAAAGTGCAGTGAAAAGAGCGCTTAAACGTCGAAATATCTCAAACGGGATGGAAATGACGGTCAATTTTCGTCAAAATCGACGAAATCATCGCGATTTGCGAGCCGTTGGGCTTGTTTCGACGCTGAAACGTGTGTGCATTACATTTGGCGCGTAAAGTGCAGTGAAAAAGAGCGCTTAAACGTCGAAATATCTCAAACGGGATGGAAATGACGGTCAATTTTCGTCAAAATCGACGAAATCATCGCGATTTGCGAGCCGTTGGGCTTGTTTCGACGCTGAAACGTGTGTGCATTACATTTGGCGCGTAAAGTGCAGTGAAAAGAGCGCTTAAACGTCGAAATATCTCAAACGGGATGGAAATGACGGTCAATTTTCGTCAAAATCGACGAAATCATCGCGATTTGCGAGCCGTTGGGCTTGTTTCGACGCTGAAACGTGTGTGCATTACATTTGGCGCGTAAAAGTGCAGTGAAAAGAGCGCTTAAACGTCGAAATATCTCAAACGGGATGGAAATGACGGTCAATTTTCGTCAAAATCGACGAAATCATCGCGATTTGCGAGCCGTTGGGCTTGTTTCGACGCTGAAACGTGTGTGCATTACATTTGGCGCGTAAAGTGCAGTGAAAAGAGCGCTTAAACGTCGAAATATCTCAAACGGGATGGAAATGACGGTCAATTTTCGTCAAAATCGACGAAATCATCGCGATTTGCGAGCCGTTGGGCTTGTTTCGACGCTGAAACGTGTGTGCATTACATTTGGCGCGTAAAGTGCAGTGAAAAGAGCGCTTAAACGTCGAAATATCTCAAACGGGATGGAAATGACGGTCAATTTTCGTCAAAATCGACGAAATCATCGCGATTTGCGAGCCGTTGGGCTTGTTTCGACGCTGAAACGTGTGTGCATTACATTTGGCGCGTAAAGTGCAGTGAAAAGAGCGCTTAAACGTCGAAATATCTCAAACGGGATGGAAATGACGGTCAATTTTCGTCAAAATCGACGAAATCATCGCGATTTGCGAGCCGTTGGGCTTGTTTCGACGCTGAAACGTGTGTGCATTACATTTGGCGCGTAAAGTGCAGTGAAAAGAGCGCTTAAACGTCGAAATATCTCAAACGGGATGGAAATGACGGTCAATTTTCGTCAAAATCGACGAAATCATCGCGATTTGCGAGCCGTTGGGCTTGTTTCGACGCTGAAACGTGTGTGCATTACATTTGGCGCGTAAAGTGCAGTGAAAAGAGCGCTTAAACGTCGAAATATCTCAAACGGGATGGAAATGACGGTCAATTTTCGTCAAAATCGACGAAATCATCGCGATTTGCGAGCCGTTGGGCTTGTTTCGACGCTGAAACGTGTGTGCATTACATTTGGCGCGTAAAGTGCAGTGAAAAGAGCGCTTAAACGTCGAAATATCTCAAACGGGATGGAAATGACGGTCAATTTTCGTCAAAATCGACGAAATCATCGCGATTTGCGAGCCGTTGGGCTTGTTTCGACGCTGAAACGTGTGTGCATTACATTTGGCGCGTAAAGTGCAGTGAAAAGAGCGCTTAAACGTCGAAATATCTCAAACGGGATGGAAATGACGGTCAATTTTCGTCAAAATCGACGAAATCATCGCGATTTGCGAGCCGTTGGGCTTGTTTCGACGCTGAAACGTGTGTGCATTACATTTGGCGCGTAAAGTGCAGTGAAAAGAGCGCTTAAACGTCGAAATATCTCAAACGGGATGGAAATGACGGTCAATTTTCGTCAAAATCGACGAAATCATCGCGATTTGCGAGCCGTTGGGCTTGTTTCGACGCTGAAACGTGTGTGCATTACATTTGGCGCGTAAAGTGCAGTGAAAAGAGCGCTTAAACGTCGAAATATCTCAAACGGGATGGAAATGACGGTCAATTTTCGTCAAAATCGACGAAATCATCGCGATTTGCGAGCCGTTGGGCTTGTTTCGACGCTGAAACGTGTGTGCATTACATTTGGCGCGTAAAGTGCAGTGAAAAGAGCGCTTAAACGTCGAAATATCTCAAACGGGATGGAAATGACGGTCAATTTTCGTCAAAATCGACGAAATCATCGCGATTTGCGAGCCGTTGGGCTTGTTTCGACGCTGAAACGTGTGTGCATTACATTTGGCGCGTAAAGTGCAGTGAAAAGAGCGCTTAAACGTCGAAATATCTCAAACGGGATGGAAATGACGGTCAATTTTCGTCAAAATCGACGAAATCATCGCGATTTGCGAGCCGTTGGGCTTGTTTCGACGCTGAAACGTGTGTGCATTACATTTGGCGCGTAAAGTGCAGTGAAAAGAGCGCTTAAACGTCGAAATATCTCAAACGGGATGGAAATGACGGTCAATTTTCGTCAAAATCGACGAAATCATCGCGATTTGCGAGCCGTTGGGCTTGTTTCGACGCTGAAACGTGTGTGCATTACATTTGGCGCGTAAAGTGCAGTGAAAAGAGCGCTTAAACGTCGAAATATCTCAAACGGGATGGAAATGACGGTCAATTTTCGTCAAAATCGACGAAATCATCGCGATTTGCGAGCCGTTGGGCTTGTTTCGACGCTGAAACGTGTGTGCATTACATTTGGCGCGTAAAGTGCAGTGAAAAGAGCGCTTAAACGTCGAAATATCTCAAACGGGATGGAAATGACGGTCAATTTTCGTCAAAATCGACGAAATCATCGCGATTTGCGAGCCGTTGGGCTTGTTTCGACGCTGAAACGTGTGTGCATTACATTTGGCGCGTAAAGTGCAGTGAAAAGAGCGCTTAAACGTCGAAATATCTCAAACGGGATGGAAATGACGGTCAATTTTCGTCAAAATCGACGAAATCATCGCGATTTGCGAGCCGTTGGGCTTGTTTCGACGCTGAAACGTGTGTGCATTACATTTGGCGCGTAAAGTGCAGTGAAAAGAGCGCTTAAACGTCGAAATATCTCAAACGGGATGGAAATGACGGTCAATTTTCGTCAAAATCGACGAAATCATCGCGATTTGCGAGCCGTTGGGCTTGTTTCGACGCTGAAACGTGTGTGCATTACATTTGGCGCGTAAAGTGCAGTGAAAAGAGCGCTTAAACGTCGAAATATCTCAAACGGGATGGAAATGACGGTCAATTTTCGTCAAAATCGACGAAATCATCGCGATTTGCGAGCCGTTGGGCTTGTTTCGACGCTGAAACGTGTGTGCATTACATTTGGCGCGTAAAGTGCAGTGAAAAGAGCGCTTAAACGTCGAAATATCTCAAACGGGATGGAAATGACGGTCAATTTTCGTCAAAATCGACGAAATCATCGCGATTTGCGAGCCGTTGGGCTTGTTTCGACGCTGAAACGTGTGTGCATTACATTTGGCGCGTAAAGTGCAGTGAAAAGAGCGCTTAAACGTCGAAATATCTCAAACGGGATGGAAATGACGGTCAATTTTCGTCAAAATCGACGAAATCATCGCGATTTGCGAGCCGTTGGGCTTGTTTCGACGCTGAAACGTGTGTGCATTACATTTGGCGCGTAAAGTGCAGTGAAAAGAGCGCTTAAACGTCGAAATATCTCAAACGGGATGGAAATGACGGTCAATTTTCGTCAAAATCGACGAAATCATCGCGATTTGCGAGCCGTTGGGCTTGTTTCGACGCTGAAACGTGTGTGCATTACATTTGGCGCGTAAAGTGCAGTGAAAAGAGCGCTTAAACGTCGAAATATCTCAAACGGGATGGAAATGACGGTCAATTTTCGTCAAAATCGACGAAATCATCGCGATTTGCGAGCCGTTGGGCTTGTTTCGACGCTGAAACGTGTGTGCATTACATTTGGCGCGTAAAGTGCAGTGAAAAGAGCGCTTAAACGTCGAAATATCTCAAACGGGATGGAAATGACGGTCAATTTTCGTCAAAATCGACGAAATCATCGCGATTTGCGAGCCGTTGGGCTTGTTTCGACGCTGAAACGTGTGTGCATTACATTTGGCGCGTAAAGTGCAGTGAAAAGCGCGCTTAAAACGTCGAAATATCTCAAACGGGATGGAAATGACGGTCAATTTTCGTCAAAATCGACGAAATCATCGCGATTTGCGAGCCGTTGGGCTTGTTTCGACGCTGAAACGTGGCATTACCATTTGGCGCGTAAAGTGCGGTGAAAAGAGCGCTTAAACGTCGAAATATCTCAAACGGGATGGAAATGACGGTCAATTTTCGTCAAAATCGACGAAATCATCGCGATTTGCGAGCCGTTGGGCTTGTTTCGACGCTGAAACGTGTGTGCATTACATTCGGCGCGTAAAGTGCCGTCGAAAAGAGCGCTTAAACGTCGAAATATCTCAAACGGGATGGAAATGACGGTCAATTTTCGTCAAAATCGACGAAATCATCGCGATTTGCGAGACGTTGGGCTTGTTTCGACGCTGAAATAACATAATTATAAATACACGTAAACAATTAATATACGAAGGGTAAATAACAAACAATAAAATTTATGCTCTAACAAAGTAATAAATATAAGAGTATAACATAATTTATATTCGAGCAAGCTACAAGAGCAATTGTATCCGACGACAAGAAAGGGTGCCACAGTTAACTAACAAGGATAAAATATACAAATGTGAGACAAACTATTAAATAAACGCAAGTGACAGTTCGAACACCTCAAGACACATGCGCGACATAATAAAACAAAATTCTTTGATAAAAGATTTACTAAATATAATTATAAATACGCGTAATCAATCAATATACGAAAAGGAAATAACAAATAATAAAATCTATACTCTGACGAAGTAATAAATGTAAAGGTACAACATAACCTATATCCGAGTAAGCTATAAGAGCAGTTATACCCGACGACAAGGAAGTATACCACTGACAAGGATAAAACACACAGACGCGAGTGACAGTTCGAACACCTCAAGGCATACGCATGACATAATAAAAATGAAAACTCTCCGATAAAAGATTTATTAAACATAATCATAAATATACCCACACAACTAATATATATAAAGGGTAAATAACAAATAATAAAATTTATAACGAATATTTTAACGAGGTAATAAACATAAAAGTACAACGTAACCTATACCTGAGCGAGCTACGTATCAATCTGGAACAAGAGCAATTATGTCCAATGACAGGAAAAATACTACAACTAAGCAACAGGGATAAAAACACACGAACGCGAGACAAAACTATTGAATAAAATTTATTAATAGAGTAAGCAGTTAAAATCCAAAACTATTAAATAAAATCAATTAATAAATAGAGTAAGCAGTTAAAATCTAGAAATCAAAATAATTATATACCACGTAACAGCAAAAGAAATAAATAGAAGACGCATTTCAATCAACTAACAAAAAAAAAAAAAAAAAAAAAAAAAAGAAAACCAACTAACTAATAAGTTGAAGGAACTGCGAACTCACCTGACGAACAGCAACCCATGACATCCTGTCGAAGAGGAAATAATTTGAAAAAAGGGGCAAGGATACATGTTATATTTTATTAGCAAATATAAGAAAACAAGTGGATAAATAAAATAACTAAATAAACCTGTCAACAAATCAAGCGATTAGGAACAACCAACGTATTATTACGCTACAAGTAATATATGTATACATGAGATCAACATTCTAATAAAAAAAATATAAAATTTATTTAAATACATTGTTTGCCTTTTTTGAAAATTTACACCGTAAAAAATATATATATATATACATATCTGTGTGTTCTACACTATTAAATCAGAGTTGCCACGTGCAATACGCTTTCCATTGACATTAACAAGGGTAAAGCCATCACGCACATTCCACTGGAATCAGTTACGAAGATTTTGAGAAGGACTACAGACGCAACATCAACAAAACACGATACACCAACGTCCGGCAAAACACCGGGTTCCCACGTGCGAAACATTTTCCATTGACATTAACAAAGATAAAGTCACTACGCACATTCCACCGGAATCAGTTACGAAGATTTCGAGAAGGACTACAGACGCAGCATCAACAAAACACGATCCGCCGAGACACTCACGTCGCCACGTGCGATTTCGAGAAGGACCGCAGACGCAGCTTTAACAAAACACGATCCACTCGAGATACTTACATTTCGTCACCCACTCGCGCTAGGCGAAACACGAGACAATCGGGAATGTAAAACTCCGGCGCGACTCGTAGGAAAATAATCTGTCACCATATTCATAATTTGTCACGTAGCGATATCTTGGTAAGCTATCATGCAGCAGTTTAGAAAATATAAATAAGAAGTAGTACTTAAAAACAGAGTCATTCTTTGAACTTCGTTCTTCGAGGAGGTATCCGTTTACAACGACCCTTTGTCGAGAATCGAGCATCAGTCAGTCTTCCGAGCGAATTCAAACCGTGCACATCGTTTCCTCCGCTGAAATCGTGTGATAGAAAATTAACAAAGTTCATAGATTCTCAAGTGTTAAATAGTCGTTGCAAAATTCAACGCGCTCGCGTTGCGGATCGGCCCATCGATTTCGAACTACGGCAGTGTTCAATTCAAAAATTTCCCGCGTGTTTAATATCATCCGAATTAAATTTTCGTATCATTATTTCATTTGTGAATTCGAGTTAATTGTCAACTTTCATTCATCAACAGTCTTACACCACTGACTTCTGCATCTCCGATCAAGGTAGGAAAATTTGAAATTATATATATACCTTCTTCTCTTTTCACTCGCAGCCAAATAAAGTTGTCTTTCAATAATAAAAAAAAATATATATATCCGTCGGCAGCTATAATTTGTAAATAAAATAAAGGAAAAAAATATAACACATATCTCACGTAAATTTTTTTTGAATAGTCTCAAGTTTAAAATAGTTATTCTCTGTGTCGACTGGTGATAACGGTGTTCTCGAACACCTACGGTTTTCGTTTTCCTCCACCCACCGTTAGCATATCGCTCATCCTTGGGGGAGGCTCACGAAGCCACACGAATTGTTCACAGAGAATATAAACAAAATTTGAGATACACGTTCTTGGTCAATATTTAATGAATTGCCTGAAGTAAAACCGTCCTATCAACTTTGATTTATCTCGTTATAATTCTCCGCTGTATCAATTGGTGCTTACGGTGTTTTTATCACGAAAACATCTTTGGTATTCGTTTTCCTCTTCCCACTGCTAGCATATTGCTCATCTTTGGGCGAGGCCTACGAAGCCACACCAATTGTCTACAGTGAGCTCGGTTATTAATTAAAATTACCATTTTCACTACAACTTTGATTTATCTCGTTATAATTCTCCGCTGTATCAATTGGTGCTTACGGTGTTTTTATCACGAAAACATCTTTGGTATTCGTTTTCCTCTTCCCACTGCTAGCATATTGCTCATCTTTGGGCGAGGCCTACGAAGCCACACCAATTGTCTACAGTGAGCTCGGTTATTAATTAAAATTACCATTTTCACTATTTATTACTTCACCTATTATCAAGAACGAATTATATTTTCTGAATCATTAAATCTGATCGATCACTCATAGTGCCGAATTGTGTTTAAAGTGTTTCAACTATTGAAATTACTTATTGATATTCGCATTCCTCCTCCCATCGTTGGCAATTATTGCCCGTCTTTGGGCGAGGCTTACGAAATCGCACAAGTCGCACGCAGAGAATATCTTTAATTTCACTGGATGACAAAACCAAGAAAAAATCAAAAGGATAAAAGCCATCTTAGCAAAAAGCGAGCCGAACGCTGGTACAAACGATTGATAGCTGCAGAAGTGAAAAGGGAAGAAAAGAGGCGCCGAGAAGAACTAAAATTGATTCGCGAAGGTTCTCCGCCTAGTTTTTCGCCATCCAGCTCGCCTATTTCCGAACACGACGAAGCGCCTCCTTCTCGATCTCGATCGCCATCGCCGGCATCATACGATAGCGTGCATCCTAACCATAATCGCCCAAGCGAGCAAAATTAGCTTTTATCATCAGCAACATTAATATAAATAAATATTACCCTACCGACATTTGTAGAATTTATTCTGTTAGAAGCTCGAATAATTACTATATCTATCTATTCACATTTGTTGTACACCACCGTATAATATATTCATTTGCATCCGACGTTACTAAATTCCGACATTGTATACCCTCAATAAATCAAAATCAAATAAAATATAACATATTTACATCAGTACTACTCAGTTGAACAAAAATAAATACGCTTGTTAAATCGATTAATCATACTCGATAACTTTAATCCTCTCCCGTGCCAGTATTCCTGCGCATAGCAGGTTAGCCGAAAAGTGGAATTTATTTGCCAGTTGCTTTAAACATCAGTTAACGCTACCACTAAACATAAAATTAATGAATGAACATCTCACATAATTACTGAAAATCCCGACAGACGACGGTACTAAGATTCGTCTTCCCTCAGCCTAGAGCGTGCCTGAAAAGGCATCTCTTGCTAGGAATCCAATCTAATAGTTACCAAACATCACGACAGACGACGGTACTAAGATTCGTCTTCCCTCAGCCTAGAGCGTGCCTGAAAAGGCATCTCTTGCTAGGAATTCAATCTAATAGTTACCAAAAATCACGACAGACGACGGTACTAAGATTCGTCTTCCCTCAGCCTAGAGCGTGCCTGAAAAGGCTGTTATTTAATAAGGTTTTGGGTTTTGTTAAATAACGATTCACTTAGATTCGTTTTTCCAATATATTTCAGTCTTGTATAACAGTCTTATTTGCACGTCTTACCACTGCGGAACCTGCTAGTCAAGAGAACAACGTGGTCGACTTCTAAGACAAAAGAGCGTCGATAGAAGTCGTACCAACCTAGCTTGTAGAAACGAGTGATCATACCAACTTAACATTTCTTAACACTCCCCTTTGATCGCTAGTTTATACGAGCCCCATAGCTTTGGTAAATTTCTGAGTCTTAATTCTATTTAACCCTTTGGTAAGAATGTCAGCGACATTCTCCGAACTAGGAACATAATTGTACTCTAATATTCCCCTCGATACGCAGTTCTTAACGTAAAAATAGCGCACTTGGACGTGCTTAGAACTCTCGGCAACTACTTCGTCCTTTGACCATGAAATAGCTCCGATATTATCGCAGAATATCTTGCAGGGGCGAGGGCAATATGACAGTTGACCCAATTCCTTTAACAATAAGGAAATTCACACTGTTTCCCTTGCTGCTTCCTGCATTGCCACGAATTCCGCTTCGCACGTCGACTGAGCTATAATCGGTTGTTTTTTGGATAGCCAGGATATCGCAGCACCAGCGAGTATAAACACATACCCGCTCCTGGATTTCCTGTCTACCGTACAACCCGCAAAATCCGAGTCACAAAATACCTTCAGAGGTTGTCCGGTCCTCTGGTACACTAACTTCAAGTCTTTGGTCTTTAATAAATATCTGAATACCCGCTTCACTGCTTTCCAGTCGGATACAGTCGGATTCGCGCATCTTTGGCTTAACTTCCCTATTGCACACGCAACATCAGGACGACTTACAGTAGCGACATACATTATGTGCCCCACAGCTTGTTCATATAATTTCCTGTCGAAAGGCTCATCACGTTCAATATCAAAACCAGCCTCACATTCCCTGGCTAGAGGTGTCGATACTCCCACCACCCCAGCCTCGTGAGTAATGTCAAACAGATCCAGCATTTGACCTATCTGTACAGATTGATCGAACACTACCATGGTGCTGTTTGGCTTACTCAGGTGGATGGACAGAAATTGAGTGTCCACACCTAGCATTCTAACCTCTAATTTATCCTTAATCCTAGTTTTGAATATCTCAATCCACTCATTCGTCCCAAACACAAGGATGTCGTCCACATACACAGCTACAATCAATTTTTTAGATGCACCCACATACACACATGGATCACTCACGCATGGGTTCAGACTCATACCCCTTAAAATACTATTGATGTGCCTAAACCACATTCTCCCAGCTTGCTTCAGTCCATACAGGCTCTTTTTGAGCTTACACACAAATTTAGTTCTGTCCTTGCCCGGAACTCTAAAGAGTTCTGGTTGCTCCATGTATATATCCTCATCCAGAGGGCTGTTGAGATATGCACATTCCACATCGATGTGCTCGTAAATCCACTCATTCTCCGCACATAGAGCAAGCAGAATTCTTAGAGTTCTGCGCTTCACTATCGGACTAAAGGTTTCTGAATAGTCTACTCCAGGCCTCTGCCAGAACCCCCGAGCTACTAGCCTAGCCTTATACCTATTAGGGTCTCTCTTTATCACAAGCACCCACTTACAATCTATAACGTTTTTGTTTAAGGGTCTTTGCACAATGTCCCACACATCTTTATCCTTTAAATTGTCTAGTTCCTTCTTTATTGCCTCAGTCCACTTTTGAGCGTCTGGCCCACTCAGGGCTTCATGCACATCCACAGGTACACATATGTTTTGAGCTCTGCAAACAGTCGCAGTGTGGGCACAACAAACACATGTTTTCGGTTTTTGTAGTCTTGCCGACCTCCTCGGCACAAACGGTACACTCACAGTATTCACTGAACTGTCCTCACACGTTAAACTATCCATAAAGTAGTCGGTTTCCCCTTCGTCGTTTTCTCCGTCACTTTGTGTCTCCATGTCAGGTTGACCGGCTTCTCCCCTATGTTCAAAGGTTTCTACGTCCCATATCTATTCCGAGGACTTATCCTTTATATGGTTCGTTTCCACTTTAGCGCTCTTGTAGGGAAACGTGTTCTCCTCAAATCTGACATGACAGGATATTACCACCTTCTGGGTCTTTGGTAGGTAAATTCTATAACCCTTGACCTGTCTGTCATATCCCACAAATATCCCCTCATCCGCTCTGCTCTCGAATTTTCCTCCGCTTGGACTCTTTAGATACCAGACTCTGCATCCAAACACTCTCAGTCTGTTTATCTCCCCTTGGAGGTCACATCCCTTACCCTTCCATAATTCCAGTGGGATCTTGTCTCCGATGGCAGCGGATGGGCATAGGTTCCGTATATGGCATGCCGTGTTCACAGCCTCCCCCCACAGATAGTCGGGGAGTCCCGATTGGATGAGTAAGCATCTGGACATCTCGACCAGGGTTCTGTTCGCTCGTTCAGAGACCCCATTTTGTTCAGGGTTTCTCCGTTATCTGTTTGAAGGGCACTTATCTTGGATTGGTGTAAAGCCTCCACCTCCGCCTGGTACTCCTTGAAACACTTGAGTGCTTCATTCTTCCTGCTGATGATTCTGACGTGCATGAACCGAGAAAAATCGTCTATGAACGTTATGAAATAGTTACCTCCGCCCAGCGACTTGCATTGTGTTCTCCCACTAATATCGCTGTGAACTATTTCTAAAGGACGCCGACACATGTGGTGGGCGGTCTTCGGAAATGGTACTTTTGTCATTTTCCCCTTTACGCAGACCCCGCATGGTTCCTCATGTATCCTAGAGTCCTCCTTCACGCTCCTTACAGGGATTTTTCTCATTGCATTCCCATGTAGATGACCTAACCTCTCGTGCCATGATACGACCCCTTTGTACGCCTTAGCTTCAATAACCTCGGCGTGGTCGTTATCGTTCCCAGGTTCTTCTTGATCGTTCTCCATGGAAACGTTTGCTGCATGTCTATCTGGTGGTATTGTCTCTAAGTAGTACACGTTGTCTCCTACCTTTGAGTTGAATACCACGTCTCCATCATCATGTGTGCCGACGGCCTCGTCCTTCATACATAGTGTGGTGACGCCTTTCACTGCCAATTGCCTGATCGATATTAGATTTACACCTAATTCGGGCACCCACAGGGCGTTCGACAAGGATAGAGTCCACCCGCCGCAGTCCTTAGTCATCTTCACGACGATCGTGCCTTTTCCCTTGACTTCCAGGTACCCCTTACCAATCCGGATCTGTCCGGTCGCAGGCACGAAGTCCACGAACCGATACCTATCTGGGGTCATATGGTTTGAGGCTCCCGAGTCGAGATAGCTGATCCTATCCCTTTCCACGTGGTTGGTAGATGACAAGGCCAATGTGGATACAAGTCCCTTAATTTTCGGTTTATCTTCCACTTTGTTTTCTGGGTCTTTCCCTTCCTCTTGGCAGTTGTATGATATGTGGCCTCGTTTTCCACATTTATAGCATTTTTTGTCTTTTGGTTCTTGCTGTTTTTTCCTGGCGCCATTTTGTCTTTGTTGGGGCTTGGCCTTCAATTGTTTATAAGCCGCCATTGCGCTGTCCTTCTCAGAGGGGCCCATGGCCGCTTCCATTCTCCTTTCCTCAAGTAGGAGATCGGATTTCACGACTCTCGATGTTAGATTATTATCGAGTCTTACCGTTCTAAGATATGTCGCGTAGTTCGGGTCCGACACGAGGCCGGCTAAAATGAAACACGCCTTCATATGATCTTCGATTATTAAACCTGCCTTGGAAACCTTTTTGCACAAGTCGTATATCCTCCCACAGTACGTCCCGATGTCCATATCGGGGGTTTTTTCTATGGTACCCAGTTCCCGTATGCATAGGACAATGTCCATCGACGTGGATCTTCCATGGACGTCCTCTAGCGCCTTCCAACACTCCCTCGCTGTCTTCAAGGATTCAATTTCTCCGATGAATTGGGGGCGAATATGTCGGAAAAGATATGCACGTGCCATATTGTCCTTCCTCATACACTCTGGGTCTAGCCTTTGTGCTTCCGTAAACCCCGGTTCTATTGCTTCCCAGCAACCCAGGAAAATTAATGAGGCTTCCGTCATCGTCCTCCAATAATCGTAGTTGTCCTTTCTTAGAACTGGCTTCATATCGCTATCCGCAACACTTACTTGGTCGTGTTCGGCCATTGCGTGATTTCTTCTCTGATTATCTTATAAAACACAAAAATCCAGAAAAAAAATACCGTTTTCTCCGCAGTTTACTGCTCTGGGCCCATAACCTGTTATTTAATAAAGTTTTGGGTTTTGTTAAATAACGATTCACTTAGATTCGTTTTTCCAATATATTTCAGTCTTGTATAACAGTCTTATTTGCACGTCTTACCACTGCGGAACCTGCTAGTCAAGAGAACAACGTGGTCGACTTCTAAGACAAAAGAGCGTCGATAGAAGTCGTACCAACCTAGCTTGTAGAAACGAGTGATCATACCAACTTAACATTTCTTAACAAAGGCATCTCTTGCTAGGAATTCAATCTAATAGTTACCAAAAATCACGACAGATAAAGGTACTAAGATTCGTCTTCCCTCAGCCTAGAGGTGCGTGAAAAGGCATCTCTTGCTAGGAATTCAATCTAATAGTTACCAAAAATCACGACAGATAAAGGTACTAAGATTCGTCTTCCCTCAGCCTAGAGTGTCTGAAAAGGCATCTCTTGCTAGGAATTCAATCTAATAGTTACCAAAAATCACGACAGATAAAGGTACTAAGATTCGTCTTCCCTCAGCCTAGAGCGTGCCTGAAAAGGCATCTCTTGCTAGGAATTCAATCTAATAGTTACCAAAAATCACGACGCTAGACGAACAATACTACCGCTCACGAACATTTACAAATAAGTAAAGAAAAATAAAAATAAAAAATTTTAATATGAAGGAAAAGAGAAAAAAATATTACAATAAATTGTGACACGGAAAAGTTAATAAAGGATAAAGGAAAAGAGAAGGAAAAAATATTACAAACGCGGAAAAGTTAATAAAGGAGAGAGGAAAAGAGATAACAGTAATAAAAGAAATTCTTTGAAATAGTCCTTAGACTATTTCTGGTGGCAGCAACTACCTTATTAATCGGCAACCTTAAATCGATATTCCACTAATTTCCCCTGCAGATTACATCTGGACCAAGCAGGTAGGTGGAAAAAATTTTACCTAGATTTAAGCCAAATTAAGATTAAGAAGCGTCATCGCGAATCGTAGCGGATCACGAACAGATTCGTCGCGGTGTGTGCATTACATTTGGTGCGTAAAGTGCAGTGAAAAGAGCGCTTAAACGTCGAAATATCTCAAACGGGATGGAAATGACGGTCAATTTTCGTCAAAATCGACGAAATCATCGCGATTTGCGAGCCGTTGGGCTTGTTTCGACGCTGAAACGTGTGTGCATTACATTTGGCGCGTAAAGTGCAGTGAAAAGAGCGCTTAAACGTCGAAATATCTCAAACGGGATGGAAATGACGGTCAATTTTCGTCAAAATCGACGAAATCATCGCGATTTGCGAGCCGTTGGGCTTGTTTCGACGCTGAAACGTGTGTGCATTACATTTGGCGCGTAAAGTGCAGTGAAAAGAGCGCTTAAACGTCGAAATATCTCAAACGGGATGGAAATGACGGTCAATTTTCGTCAAAATCGACGAAATCATCGCGATTTGCGAGCCGTTGGGCTTGTTTCGACGCTGAAACGTGTGTGCATTACATTTGGCGCGTAAAGTGCTGTGAAAAGAGCGCTTAAACGTCGAAATATCTCAAACGGGATGGAAATGACGGTCAATTTTCGTCAAAATCGACGAAATCATCGCGATTTGCGAGCCGTTGGGCTTGTTTCGACGCTGAAACGTGTGTGCATTACATTTGGCGCGTAAAGTGCTGTGAAAAGAGCGCTTAAACGTCGAAATATCTCAAACGGGATGGAAATGACGGTCAATTTTCGTCAAAATCGACGAAATCATCGCGATTTGCGAGCCGTTGGGCTTGTTTCGACGCTCAAACGTGTGTGCATTACATTTGGCGCGTAAAGTGCAGTGAAAAGAGCGCTTAAACGTCGAAATATCTCAAACGGGATGGAAATGACGGTCAATTTTCGTCAAAATCGACGAAATCATCGCGATTTGCGAGCCGTTGGGCTTGTTTCGACGCTGAAACGTGTGTGCATTACATTTGGCGGATAAAGTGCAGTGAAAAGAGCGCTTAAACGTCGAAATATCTCAAACGGGATGGAAATGACGGTCAATTTTCGTCAAAATCGACGAAATCATCGCGATTTGCGAGCCGTTGGGCTTGTTTCGACGCTGAAACGTGTGTGCATTACATTTGGCGCGTAAAGTGCAGTGAAAAGAGCGCTTAAACGTCGAAATATCTCAAACGGGATGGAAATGACGGTCAATTTTCGTCAAAATCGACGAAATCATCGCGATTTGCGAGCCGTTGGGCTTGTTTCGACGCTGAAACGTGTGTGCATTACATTTGGCGCGTAAAGTGCAGTGAAAAGAGCGCTTAAACGTCGAAATATATCAAACGGGATGGAAATGACGGTCAATTTTCGTCAAAATCGACGAAATCATCGCGATTTGCGAGCCGTTGGGCTTGTTTCGACGCTGAAACGTGTGTGCATTACATTTGGCGCGTAAAGTGCTGTGAAAAGAGCGCTTAAATGTCGAAATATCTCAAACGGGATGGAAATGACGGTCAATTTTCGTCAAAATCGACGAAATCATCGCGATTTGCGAGCCGTTGGGCTTGTTTCGACGCTGAAACGTGTGTGCATTACATTTGGCGCGTAAAGTGCAGTGAAAAGGTCGCTTAAACGTCGAAATATCTCAAACGGGATGGAAATGACGGTCAATTTTCGTCAAAATCGACGAAATCATCGCGATTTGCGAGCCGTTGGGCTTGTTTCGACGCTGAAACGTGTGTGCATTACATTTGGCGGGTAAAGTGCAGTGAAAAGAGCGCTTAAACGTCGAAATATCTCAAACGGGATGGAAATGACGGTCAATTTTCGTCAAAATCGACGAAATCATCGCGATTTGCGAGCCGTTGGGCTTGTTTCGACGCTGAAACGTGTGTGCATTACATTTGGCGCGTAAAGTGCAGTGAAAAGAGCGCTTAAACGTCGAAATATCTCAAACGGGATGGAAATGACGGTCAATTTTCGTCAAAATCGACGAAATCATCGCGATTTGCGAGCCGTTGGGCTTGTTTCGACGCTGAAACGTGTGTGCATTACATTTGGCGCGTAAAGTGCAGTGAAAAGAGCGCTTAAACGTCGAAATATCTCAAACGGGATGGAAATGACGGTCAATTTTCGTCAAAATCGACGAAATCATCGCGATTTGCGAGCCGTTGGGCTTGTTTCGACGCTGAAACGTGTGTGTATTACATTTGGCGGATAAAGTGCAGTGAAA
>JACSOB010000274.1:0-26759 GCA_019677175.1 Bombus sylvicola | reverse complement strand
TGCATTACATTTGGCGCGCAAAGTGGAGTAGAGAGCGCTTAAACGTCGAAATATCTCAAACGCTAGATAGAAATGACGGTCAGTTTTCGTCAAAATCGAGGGAAATCATCGCGATTTGCGAGCTGTTGGGAGCTTGTTTCGACGCTGAAACGTGCCGTGCATTACATTTGGCGGGTGTGTTTTCGGGGGTGAGGAAAAAGGGGGGGGGGTGGGAGGGAAGAAGGAGGTTTTTTTGTCAAAAGCGCGAAATCTTTGCGATTTGCGAGCCGTTGGGCTTGTTTCGACGCTGAAACGTGTGTGCATTACATTTGGCGCGTAAAGTGGGTAAAAGAGTTAAAAAGAGCGCTTAACCGTCGAAGTATCTCAAACGGTATGGAAATGACGGTCAGCTTTCGTCAAAATCGACGAGATCATCGCGATTTGCGAGCAGTTGGGCTTGTTTCGACGCTGAAACGTGTGTGCATTACATTTGGCGCGTAAAGTGGAGTAAAAGAGCGCTTAAACGTCGAAATATCACAAACGTGATAGAAATGACGGTCAGTTTTCGTCAAAATCGAGGAAATCATCGCGATTTGCGAGCCGTTGGGCTTGTTTCGACGCTGAAACGTGTGTGCATTACATTTGGCGCGTAAAGTGGAGTAAAAAGAGCGCTTAAACGTCGAAATATCTCAAACGCGATAGAAATGACGGTCAGTTTTCGTCAAAATCGACGAAATCTTTGCGATTTGCGAGGGGGGGGGTTTGTTTCGACGCTGAAACGTGTGTGCATTACATTTGGCGCGTAAAGTGGAGTAAAAGAGCGCTTAAACGTCGAAATATCTCAAACGTGATAGAAATGACGGTCAGTTTTCGTCAAAATCGAGGAAATCATCGCGATTTGCGAGCCGTTGGGCTTGTTTCGACGCTGAAACGTGTGTGCATTACATTTGGCGCGTAAAGTGGAGTAAAAGAGCGCTTAAACGTCGAAATATCTCAAACGTGATAGAAATGACGGTCAGTTTTCGTCAAAATCGAGGAAATCATCGCGATTTGCGAGCCGTTGGGCTTTGTTTCGACGCTGAAACGTGTGTGCATTACATTTGGCGCGTAAAGTGGAGTAAAAGAGCGCTTAAACGTCGAAATATCTCAAACGGGATAGAAATGACGGTCAGTTTTCGTCAAAATCGAGGAAATCATCGCGATTTGCGAGCCGTTGGGCTTGTTTCGACGCTGAAACGTGTGTGCATTACATTTGGCGCGTAAAGTGGAGTAAAAAGAGCGCTTAAACGTCGAAATATCTCAAACGTGATAGAAATGACGGTCAGTTTTCGTCAAAATCGAGGAAATCATCGCGATTTGCGAGCCGTTGGGCTTGTTTCGACGCTGAAACGTGTGTGCATTACATTTGGCGCGTAAAGTGGAGTAAAAAGAGCGCTTAAACGTCGAAATATCTCAAACGGGATAGAAATGACGGTCAGTTTTCGTCAAAATCGAGGAAATCATCGCGATTTGCGAGCCGTTGGGCTTGTTTCGACGCTGAAACGTGTGTGCATTACATTTGGCGCGTAAAGTGGAGTAAAAGAGCGCTTAAACGTCGAAATATCTCAAACGCGATAGAAATGACGGTCAGTTTTCGTCAAAATCGAGGAAATCATCGCGATTTGCGAGCCGTTGGGCTTGTTTCGACGCTGAAACGTGTGTGCATTACATTTGGCGCGTAAAGTGGAGTAAAAAGAGCGCTTAAACGTCGAAATATCTCAAACGTGATAGAAATGACGGTCAGTTTTCGTCAAAATCGAGGAAATCATCGCGATTTGCGAGCCGTTGGGCTTGTTTCGACGCTGAAACGTGTGTGCATTACATTTGGCGCGTAAAGTGGAGTAAAAAGAGCGCTTAAACGTCGAAATATCTCAAACGGGATAGAAATGACGGTCAGTTTTCGTCAAAATCGAGGAAATCATCGC
The DNA here is from genome assembly GCA_019677175.1 of Bombus sylvicola. Taxonomy (NCBI): domain Eukaryota; kingdom Metazoa; phylum Arthropoda; class Insecta; order Hymenoptera; family Apidae; genus Bombus; species Bombus sylvicola. The sequence continues at coordinate 24,816 of JACSOB010000274.1, read as the reverse complement.
GATTTGCGAGCCGTTGGGCTTGTTTCGACGCTGAAACGTGTGTGCATTACATTTGGCGCGTAAAGTGGAGTAAAAAGAGCGCTTAAACGTCGAAATATCTCAAACGGGATAGAAATGACGGTCAGTTTTCGTCAAAATCGAGGAAATCATCGCGATTTGCGAGCCGTTGGGCTTGTTTCGACGCTGAAACGTGTGTACATTACATTTGGCGCGTAAAGTGGAGTAAAAAGAGCGCTTAAACGTCGAAATATCTCAAACGCGATAGAAATGACGGTCAGTTTTCGTCAAAATCGAGGAAATCATCGCGATTTGCGAGCCGTTGGGCTTGTTTCGACGCTGAAACGTGTGTGCATTACATTTGGCGCGTAAAGTGGAGTAGAAAGAGCGCTTAAACGTCGAAATATCTCAAACGGGATAGAAATGACGGTCAGTTTTCGTCAAAATCGAGGAAATCATCGCGATTTGCGAGCCGTTGGGCTTGTTTCGACGCTGAAACGTGTGTACATTACATTTGGCGCGTAAAGTGGAGTGAAAAGAGCGCTTAAACGTCGAAATATCTCAAACGGTATGGAAATGACGGTCAGTTTTCGTCAAAATCGACGAAATCATCGCGATTTGCGAGCCGTTGGGCTTGTTTCGACGCTGAAACGTGTGTGCATTACATTTGGCGCGTAAAGTGGAGTAAAAAGAGCGCTTAAACGTCGAAATATCTCAAACGGGATAGAAATGACGGTCAGTTTTCGTCAAAATCGACGAAATCATCGCGATTTGCGAGCCGTTGGGCTTGTTTCGACGCTGAAACGTGTGTGCATTACATTTGGCGCGTAAAGTGGAGTAAAAGAGCGCTTAAACGTCGAAATATCTCAAACGGGATAGAAATGACGGTCAATTTTCGTCAAAATCGAGGAAATCATCGCGATTTGCGAGCCGTTGGGCTTGTTTCGACGCTGAAACGTGTGTGCATTACATTTGGCGCGTAAAGTGGAGTAAAAAGAGCGCTTAAACGTCGAAATATCTCAAACGGGATAGAAATGACGGTCAATTTTCGTCAAAATCGACGAAATCATCGCGATTTGCGAGCCGTTGGGCTTGTTTCGACGCTGAAACGTGTGTGCATTACATTTGGCGCGTAAAGTGCAGTAAAAAGAGCGCTTAAACGTCGAAATATCTCAAACGGAGTGGAAATGACGGTCAATTTTCGTCAAAATCGACGAAATCATCGCGATTTGCGAGCCGTTGGGCTTGTTTCGACGCTGAAACGTGTGTGCATTACATTTGGCGCGTAAAGTGCAGTAAAAGAGCGCTTAAACGTCGAAATATCTCAAACGGGATGGAAATGACGGTCAGTTTTCGTCAAAATCGACGAAATCATCGCGATTTGCGAGCCGTTGGGCTTGTTTCGACGCTGAAACGTGTGTGCATTACATTTGGCGCGTAAAGTGAGTTAAAAGAGCGCTTAAACGTCGAAATATCTCAAACGGATGATGGGAATGACGGTCAAGTTTTCGTCAAAATCGAGGAAAATGCATCGCGATTTCGACGTTAGATCGTTGTTTTCGACGCTGAAACGTGTTTGTGCATTGTACTATTTGGCGCGTAAAGTGGAGTAAAAAGAGCGCTTAAACGTCGAAATATCTCAAACGGATGATGGAAATGACGGTCAGTTTTCGTCAAAATCGACGAAATCATCGCGATTTGCGAGCCGTTGGGCTTGTTTCGACGCTGAAACGTGTGTGCATTACATTTGGCGCGTAAAGTGCAGTAAAAAGAGCGCTTAAACGTCGAAATATCTCAAACGGGATAGAAATGACGGTCAGTTTTTCGTCAAAATCGACGAAATCATCGCGATTTGCGAGCCGTTGGGCTTGTTTCGACGCTGAAACGTGTGTGCATTACATTTGGCGCGTAAAGTGCAGTAAAGAGCGCTTAAACGTCGAAATATCTCAAACGGGATAGAAATGACGGTCAATTTTCGTCAAAATCGACGAAATCATCGCGATTTGCGAGCCGTTGGGCTTGTTTCGACGCTGAAACGTGTGTGCATTACATTTGGCGCGTAAAGTGCAGTGAAAAGAGCGCTTAAACGTCGAAATATCTCAAACGGGATAGAAATGACGGTCAGTTTTCGTCAAAATCGAGGAAATCATCGCGATTTGCGAGCCGTTGGGCTTGTTTCGACGCTGAAACGTGTGTGCATTACATTTGGCGCGTAAAGTGGAGTAAAAAGAGCGCTTAAACGTCGAAATATCTCAAACGGGATAGAAATGACGGTCAGTTTTCGTCAAAATCGACGGAAATCATCGCGATTTGCGAGCCGTTGGGCTTGTTTCGACGCTGAAACGTGTGTGCATTACATTTGGCGCGTAAAGTGGAGTAAAAGAGCGCTTAAACGTCGAAATATCTCAAACGGGATAGAAATGACGGTCAGTTTTCGTCAAAATCGAGGAAATCATCGCGATTTGCGAGCCGTTGGGCTTGTTTCGACGCTGAAACGTGTGTACATTACATTTGGCGCGTAAAGTGCAGGGTAAAAAGAGCGCTTAAACGTCGAAATATCTCAAACGGGATAGAAATGACGGTCAGTTTTCGTCAAAATCGACGAAATCATCGCGATTTGCGAGCCGTTGGGCTTGTTTCGACGCTGAAACGTGTGTGCATTACATTTGGCGCGTAAAGTGGAGTAAAAGAGCGCTTAAACGTCGAAATATCTCAAACGGGATAGAAATGACGGTCAGTTTTCGTCAAAATCGAGGAAATCATCGCGATTTGCGAGCCGTTGGGCTTGTTTCGACGCTGAAACGTGTGTGTGCATTACATTTGGCGCGTAAAGTGGAGTAAAAGAGCGCTTAAACGTCGAAATATCTCAAACGGGATAGAAATGACGGTCAGTTTTCGTCAAAATCGAGGAAATCATCGCGATTTGCGAGCCGTTGGGCTTGTTTCGACGCTGAAACGTGTGTGCATTACATTTGGCGCGTAAAGTGGAGTAAAAGAGCGCTTAAACGTCGAAATATCTCAAACGGGATAGAAATGACGGTCAGTTTTCGTCAAAATCGAGGAAATCATCGCGATTTGCGAGCCGTTGGGCTTGTTTCGACGCTGAAACGTGTGTGCATTACATTTGGCGCGTAAAGTGGAGTGAAAAGAGCGCTTAAACGTCGAAATATCTCAAACGGGATAGAAATGACGGTCAGTTTTCGTCAAAATCGAGGAAATCATCGCGATTTGCGAGCCGTTGGGCTTGTTTCGACGCTGAAACGTGTGTGCATTACATTTGGCGCGTAAAGTGGAGTAAAAGAGCGCTTAAACGTCGAAATATCTCAAACGGTATAGAAATGACGGTCAGTTTTCGTCAAAATCGACGAAATCATCGCGATTTGCGAGCCGTTGGGCTTGTTTCGACGCTGAAACGTGTGTGCATTACATTTGGCGCGTAAAGTGGAGTAAAAAGAGCGCTTAAACGTCGAAATATCTCAAACGGATAGAAATGACGGTCAGTTTTCGTCAAAATCGAGGAAATCATCGCGATTTGCGAGCCGTTGGGCTTGTTTCGACGCTGAAACGTGTGTGCATTACATTTGGCGCGTAAAGTGGAGTAAAAGAGCGCTTAAACGTCGAAATATCTCAAACGGGATAGAAATGACGGTCAGTTTTCGTCAAAATCGAGGAAATCATCGCGATTTGCGAGCCGTTGGGCTTGTTTCGACGCTGAAACGTGTGTGCATTACATTTGGCGCGTAAAGTGGAGTAAAAAGAGCGCTTAAACGTCGAAATATCTCAAACGTGATAGAAATGACGGTCAGTTTTCGTCAAAATCGAGGAAATCATCGCGATTTGCGAGCCGTTGGGCTTGTTTCGACGCTGAAACGTGTGTGCATTACATTTGGCGCGTAAAGTGGAGTAAAAGAGCGCTTAAACGTCGAAATATCTCAAACGGGATAGAAATGACGGTCAGTTTTCGTCAAAATCGAGGAAATCATCGCGATTTGCGAGCCGTTGGGCTTGTTTCGACGCTGAAACGTGTGTGCATTACATTTGGCGCGTAAAGTGGAGTAAAAAGAGCGCTTAAACGTCGAAATATCTCAAACGGGATATAGAAATGACGGTCAGTTTTCGTCAAAATCGAGGAAATCATCGCGATTTGCGAGCCGTTGGGCTTGTTTCGACGCTGAAACGTGTGTGCATTACATTTGGCGCGTAAAGTGGAGTAAAAAGAGCGCTTAAACGTCGAAATATCTCAAACGCGATAGAAATGACGGTCAGTTTTCGTCAAAATCGAGGAAATCATCGCGATTTGCGAGCCGTTGGGCTTGTTTCGACGCTGAAACGTGTGTGCATTACATTTGGCGCGTAAAGTGGAGTAAAAAGAGCGCTTAAACGTCGAAATATCTCAAACGGGATAGAAATGACGGTCAGTTTTCGTCAAAATCGAGGAAATCATCGCGATTTGCGAGCCGTTGGGCTTGTTTCGACGCTGAAACGTGTGTGCATTACATTTGGCGCGTAAAGTGGAGTAAAAAGAGCGCTTAAACGTCGAAATATCTCAAACGGGATAGAAATGACGGTCAGTTTTCGTCAAAATCGAGGAAATCATCGCGATTTGCGAGCCGTTGGGCTTGTTTCGACGCTGAAACGTGTGTGCATTACATTTGGCGCGTAAAGTGGAGTAAAAAGAGCGCTTAAACGTCGAAATATCTCAAACGGTATAGAAATGACGGTCAGTTTTCGTCAAAATCGAGGAAATCATCGCGATTTGCGAGCCGTTGGGCTTGTTTCGACGCTGAAACGTGTGTGCATTACATTTGGCGCGTAAAGTGGAGTGAAAAAGAGCGCTTAAACGTCGAAATATCTCAAACGGGATAGAAATGACGGTCAGTTTTCGTCAAAATCGAGGAAATCATCGCGATTTGCGAGCCGTTGGGCTTGTTTCGACGCTGAAACGTGTGTGCATTACATTTGGCGCGTAAAGTGGAGTAAAAGAGCGCTTAAACGTCGAAATATCTCAAACGGGATAGAAATGACGGTCAGTTTTCGTCAAAATCGAGGAAATCATCGCGATTTGCGAGCCGTTGGGCTTGTTTCGACGCTGAAACGTGTGTGCATTACATTTGGCGCGTAAAGTGGAGTAAAAAGAGCGCTTAAACGTCGAAATATCTCAAACGGGATAGAAATGACGGTCAGTTTTCGTCAAAATCGAGGAAATCATCGCGATTTGCGAGCCGTTGGGCTTGTTTCGACGCTGAAACGTGTGTGTCATTACATTTGGCGCGTAAAGTGGAGTAAAAGAGCGCTTAAACGTCGAAATATCTCAAACGGGATAGAAATGACGGTCAGTTTTCGTCAAAATCGAGGAAATCATCGCGATTTGCGAGCCGTTGGGCTTGTTTCGACGCTGAAACGTGTGTGCATTACATTTGGCGCGTAAAGTGGAGTAAAAAGAGCGCTTAAACGTCGAAATATCTCAAACGGGATAGAAATGACGGTCAGTTTTCGTCAAAATCGAGGAAATCATCGCGATTTGCGAGCCGTTGGGCTTGTTTCGACGCTGAAACGTGTATGTGCATTACATTTGGCGCGTAAAGTGGAGTAAAAAGAGCGCTTAAACGTCGAAATATCTCAAACGGGATAGAAATGACGGTCAGTTTTCGTCAAAATCGAGGAAATCATCGCGATTTGCGAGCCGTTGGGCTTGTTTCGACGCTGAAACGTGTGTGCATTACATTTGGCGCGTAAAGTGGAGTAAAAAGAGCGCTTAAACGTCGAAATATCTCAAACGCGTATAGAAATGACGGTCAGTTTTCGTCAAAATCGAGGAAATCATCGCGATTTGCGAGCCGTTGGGCTTGTTTCGACGCTGAAACGTGTGTGCATTACATTTGGCGCGTAAAGTGGAGTAAAGAGAGCGCTTAAACGTCGAAATATCTCAAACGGTATAGAAATGACGGTCAGTTTTCGTCAAAATCGAGGAAATCATCGCGATTTGCGAGCCGTTGGGCTTGTTTCGACGCTGAAACGTGTGTGCATTACATTTGGCGCGTAAAGTGGAGTAAAAAGAGCGCTTAAACGTCGAAATATCTCAAACGCGGATAGAAATGACGGTCAGTTTTCGTCAAAATCGAGGAAATCATCGCGATTTGCGAGCCGTTGGGCTTGTTTCGACGCTGAAACGTGTGTGCATTACATTTGGCGCGTAAAGTGGAGTAAAAAGAGCGCTTAAACGTCGAAATATCTCAAACAGGATATAGAAATGACGGTCAGTTTTCGTCAAAATCGAGGAAATCATCGCGATTTGCGAGCCGTTGGGCTTGTTTCGACGCTGAAACGTGTGTGCATTACATTTGGCGCGTAAAGTGGAGTAAAAGAGCGCTTAAACGTCGAAATATCTCAAACATGATAGAAATGACGGTCAGTTTTCGTCAAAATCGAGGAAATCATCGCGATTTGCGAGCCGTTGGGCTTGTTTCGACGCTGAAACGTGTGTGCATTACATTTGGCGCGTAAAGTGGAGTAAAAAGAGCGCTTAAACGTCGAAATATCTCAAACGGGGATAGAAATGACGGTCAGTTTTTCGTCAAAATCGACGAAATCATCGCGATTTGCGAGCCGTTGGGCTTGTTTCGACGCTGAAACGTGTGTGCGCATTACATTTGGCGCGTAAAGTGGAGTAAAAGGAGCGCTTAAACGTCGAAATATCTCAAACGGGATAGAAATGACGGTCAGTTTTCGTCAAAATCGACGAAATCATCGCGATTTGCGAGCCGTTGGAGCTTGTTTCGACGCTGAAACGTGTGTGCATTACATTTGGCGCGTAAAGTGGAGTAAAAGAGCGCTTAAACGTCGAAATATCTCAAACGGGATAGGAAATGACGGTCAGTTTTCGTCAAAATCGAGGAAATCATCGCGATTTGCGAGCCGTTGGGCTTTGTTTCGACGCTGAAACGTGTGTACATTACATTTGGCGCGTAAAGGAGGTAAAAAGAGCGCTTAAACGTCGAAATATCTCAAACGGTATGGAAATGACGGTCAGTTTTCGTCAAAATCGACGAAATCATCGCGATTTGCGAGCCGTTGGGCTTGTTTCGACGCTGAAACGTGTATTGCATTACATTTGGCGCGTAAAGTGGAGTAAAAGAGCGCTTAAACGTCGAAATATCTCAAACATGATAGAAATGACGGTCAGTTTTCGTCAAAATCGAGGAAATCATCGCGATTTGCGAGCCGTTGGGACTTGTTTCGACGCTGAAACGTTGTTGTTGCATTACATTTGGCGCGTAAAGTGGAGTAGAAAGAGCGCTTAAACGTCGAAATATCTCAAACGGGATAGAAATGACGGTCAGTTTTCGTCAAAATCGAGGAAATCATCGCGATTTGCGAGCCGTTGGGCTTGTTTCGACGCTGAAACGTGTGTGCATTACATTTGGCGCGTAAAGTGGAGTAAAAGAGCGCTTAAACGTCGAAATATCTCAAACGGGATAGAAATGACGGTCAGTTTTCGTCAAAATCGAGGAAATCATCGCGATTTGCGAGCCGTTGGGCTTGTTTCGACGCTGAAACGTGTGTGCATTACATTTGGCGCGTAAAGTGGAGTAAAAAGAGCGCTTAAACGTCGAAATATCTCAAACGGTATAGAAATGACGGTTAGTTTTCGTCAAAATCGAGGAAATCATCGCGATTTGCGAGCCGTTGGGCTTGTTTCGACGCTGAAACGTGTGTGCATTACATTTGGCGCGTAAAGTGGAGTAAAAAGAGCGCTTAAACGTCGAAATATCTCAAACGGGATAGAAATGACGGTCAGTTTTCGTCAAAATCGAGGAAATCATCGCGATTTGCGAGCCGTTGGGCTTGTTTCGACGCTGAAACGTGTGTGTGCATTACATTTGGCGCGTAAAGTTGAGGTGAAAAGAGCGCTTAAACGTGAAATATCTCAAACGGTAAAATAGACGGTCAGTTTTCGTCAAAATCGAGAAATCATCGCGATTTGCGGAATTGTTTCGACGCTGAAACGTGTATTACATTTGGCGCGTAAAGTGAGCGGAAATATCTCAAACGGGATAGAAATGACGGTCAGTTTTCGTCAAAATCGAGGAAATCATCGCGATTTGCGAGCCGTTGGGCTTGTTTCGACGCTGAAACGTGTGTGCATTACATTTGGCGCGTAAAGTGGAGTAAAAAGAGCGCTTAAACGTCGAAATATCTCAAACGGGATAGAAATGACGGTCAGTTTTTCGTCAAAATCGAGGAAATCATCGCGATTTGCGAGCCGTTGGGCTTGTTTCGACGCTGAAACGTGTGTGCATTACATTTGGCGCGTAAAGTGGAGTAAAAGAGCGCTTAAACGTCGAAATATCTCAAACGGGATAGAAATGACGGTCAGTTTTCGTCAAAATCGAGGAAATCATCGCGATTTGCGAGCCGTTGGGCTTGTTTCGACGCTGAAACGTGTGTGCATTACATTTGGCGCGTAAAGTGGAGTAAAAAGAGCGCTTAAACGTCGAAATATCTCAAACGGGATAGAAATGACGGTCAGTTTTCGTCAAAATCGAGGAAATCATCGCGATTTGCGAGCCGTTGGGCTTGTTTCGACGCTGAAACGTGTTGCATTACATTTGGCGCGTAAAGTGGAGTGAAAAGAGCGCTTAAACGTCGAAATATCTCAAACGTGATAGAAATGACGGTCAGTTTTCGTCAAAATCGAGGAAATCATCGCGATTTGCGAGCCGTTGGGCTTGTTTCGACGCTGAAAACGTGTGTGCATTACATTTGGCGCGTAAAGTGGAGTAAAAAGAGCGCTTAAACGTCGAAATATCTCAAACGGGATAGAAATGACGGTCAGTTTTCGTCAAAATCGGAGGAAATCATCGCGATTTGCGAGCCGTTGGGCTTGTTTCGACGCTGAAACGTGTGTGCATTACATTTGGCGCGTAAAGTGGAGTAAAAAGAGCGCTTAAACGTCGAAATATCTCAAACGGGATAGAAATGACGGTCAGTTTTCGTCAAAATCGAGGAAATCATCGCGATTTGCGAGCCGTTGGGCTTGTTTCGACGCTGAAACGTGTGTACATTACATTTGGCGCGTAAAGTGGAGTAAAAGAGCGCTTAAACGTCGAAATATCTCAAACGTGATAGAAATGACGGTCAGTTTTCGTCAAAATCGAGGAAATCATCGCGATTTGCGAGCCGTTGGGCTTGTTTCGACGCTGAAACGTGTGTGCATTACATTTGGCGCGTAAAGTGGAGTAAAAGAGCGCTTAAACGTCGAAATATCTCAAACGGGATATGAAATGACGGTCAGTTTTCGTCAAAATCGAGGAAATCATCGCGATTTGCGAGCCGTTGGGCTTGTTTCGACGCTGAAACGTGTGTGCATTACATTTGGCGCGTAAAGTGGGTGTAAAAAGAGCGCTTAAACGTCGAAATATCTCAAACGGGATAGAAATGACGGTCAGTTTTCGTCAAAATCGAGGAAATCATCGCGATTTGCGAGCCGTTGGGCTTGTTTCGACGCTGAAACGTGTGTGCATTACATTTGGCGCGTAAAGTGGGTGTAAAAGAGCGCTTAAACGTCGAAATATCTCAAACGGTATAAATGACGGTCAGTTTTCGTCAAAATCGAGGAAATCATCGCGATTTGCGAGCCGTTGGGCTTGTTTCGACGCTGAAACGTGTGTGCATTACATTTGGCGCGTAAAGTGGAGTAAAAGAGCGCTTAAACGTCGAAATATCTCAAACGGGATAGAAATGACGGTCAGTTTTCGTCAAAATCGAGGAAATCATCGCGATTTGCGAGCCGTTGGGCTTGTTTCGACGCTGAAACGTGTGTGCATTACATTTGGCGCGTAAAGTGGAGTAAAAAGAGCGCTTAAACGTCGAAATATCTCAAACGGGATAGAAATGACGGTCAGTTTTCGTCAAAATCGAGGAAATCATCGCGATTTGCGAGCCGTTGGGCTTGTTTCGACGCTGAAACGTGTGTGCATTACATTTGGCGCGTAAAGTGGAGTAAAAGAGCGCTTAAACGTCGAAATATCTCAAACGGGATAGAAATGACGGTCAGTTTTCGTCAAAATCGAGGAAATCATCGCGATTTGCGAGCCGTTGGGCTTGTTTCGACGCTGAAACGTGTGTGCATTACATTTGGCGCGTAAAGTGGAGTAAAAGAGCGCTTAAACGTCGAAATATCTCAAACGGTATAGAAATGACGGTCAGTTTTCGTCAAAATCGAGGAAATCATCGCGATTTGCGAGCCGTTGGGCTTGTTTCGACGCTGAAACGTGTGTGCATTACATTTGGCGCGTAAAGTGGAGTAAAAAAGAGCGCTTAAACGTCGAAATATCTCAAACGGGATAGAAATGACGGTCAGTTTTCGTCAAAATCGAGGAAATCATCGCGATTTGCGAGCCGTTGGGCTTGTTTCGACGCTGAAACGTGTGTGCATTACATTTGGCGCGTAAAGTGGAGTAAAAGAGCGCTTAAACGTCGAAATATCTCAAACGGGATAGAAATGACGGTCAGTTTTCGTCAAAATCGAGGAAATCATCGCGATTTGCGAGCCGTTGGGCTTGTTTCGACGCTGAAACGTGTGTGCATTACATTTGGCGCGTAAAGTGGAGTAAAAAGAGCGCTTAAACGTCGAAATATCTCAAACGGGATAGAAATGACGGTCAGTTTTCGTCAAAATCGAGGAAATCATCGCGATTTGCGAGCCGTTGGGCTTGTTTCGACGCTGAAACGTGTGTGCATTACATTTGGCGCGTAAAGTGGAGTAAAAGAGCGCTTAAACGTCGAAATATCTCAAACGGGATAGAAATGACGGTCAGTTTTCGTCAAAATCGAGGAAATCATCGCGATTTGCGAGCCGTTGGGCTTGTTTCGACGCTGAAACGTGTGTGCATTACATTTGGCGCGTAAAGGTGGAGTAAAAAGAGCGCTTAAACGTCGAAATATCTCAAACGGGATAGAAATGACGGTCAGTTTTCGTCAAAATCGAGGAAATCATCGCGATTTGCGAGCCGTTGGGCTTGTTTCGACGCTGAAACGTGTGTGCATTACATTTGGCGCGTAAAGTGGAGTAAAAGAGCGCTTAAACGTCGAAATATCTCAAACGGGATAGAAATGACGGTCAGTTTTCGTCAAAATCGAGGAAATCATCGCGATTTGCGAGCCGTTGGGCTTGTTTCGACGCTGAAACGTGTGTGCATTACATTTGGCGCGTAAAGTGGAGTAAAGAGCGCTTAAACGTCGAAATATCTCAAACGGTATAGAAATGACGGTCAGTTTTCGTCAAAATCGAGGAAATCATCGCGATTTGCGAGCCGTTGGAGCTTGTTTCGACGCTGAAACGTTGTGTGCATTACATTTGGCGCGTAAAGTGGAGTAAAAAGAGCGCTTAAACGTCGAAATATCTCAAACGGGATAGAAATGACGGTCAGTTTTTCGTCAAAATCGAGGAAATCATCGCGATTTGCGAGCCGTTGGGCTTGTTTCGACGCTGAAACGTGTGTGCATTACATTTGGCGCGTAAAGTGGAGTAAAAAGAGCGCTTAAACGTCGAAATATCTCAAACGGGATAGAAATGACGGTCAGTTTTCGTCAAAATCGGGGAAATCATCGCGATTTGCGAGCCGTTGGGCTTGTTTCGACGCTGAAACGTGTGTGCATTACATTTGGCGCGTAAAGTGGAGTAAAAAGAGCGCTTAAACGTCGAAATATCTCAAACGGGATATGGAAATGACGGTCAGTTTTCGTCAAAATCCGAGGAAATCATCGCGATTTGCGAGCCGTTGGGCTTGTTTCGACGCTGAAACGTGATTGTGCATTACATTTGGCGCGTAAAGTGGAGTAAAAGAGCGCTTAAACGTCGAAATATCTCAAACGGGATAGAAATGACGGTCAGTTTTCGTCAAAATCGAGGAAATCATCGCGATTTGCGAGCCGTTGGGCTTGTTTCGACGCTGAAACGTGTGTGCATTACATTTGGCGCGTAAAGTGGAGTAAAAAAGAGCGCTTAAACGTCGAAATATCTCAAACGGGATAGAAATGACGGTCAGTTTTCGTCAAAATCGAGGAAATCATCGCGATTTGCGAGCCGTTGGAGCTTGTTTCGACGCTGAAACGTGTGTACATTACATTTGGCGCGTAAAGTGGAGTAAAAAGAGCGCTTAAACGTCGAAATATCTCAAACGGGATAGAAATGACGGTCAGTTTTTCGTCAAAATCGAGGAAATCATCGCGATTTGCGAGCCGTTGGGACTTGTTTCGACGCTGAAACGTGTGTACATTACATTTGGCGCGTAAAGTGGAGTAAAAAGAGCGCTTAAACGTCGAAATATCTCAAACGGGATAGAAATGACGGTCAGTTTTCGTCAAAATCGAGGAAATCATCGCGATTTGCGAGCCGTTGGGCTTGTTTCGACGCTGAAACGTGTGTACATTACATTTGGCGCGTAAAGTTGGAGTAAAAAGAGCGCTTAAACGTCGAAATATCTCAAACGGGATAGAAATGACGGTCAGTTTTTCGTCAAAATCGAGGAAATCATCGCGATTTGCGAGCCGTTGGGCTTGTTTCGACGCTGAAACGTTTGTGCATTACATTTGGCGCGTAAAGTGGAGTAAAAAGAGCGCTTAAACGTCGAAATATCTCAAACGGGATAGGAAATGACGGTCAGTTTTCGTCAAAATCGAGGAAATCATCGCGATTTGCGAGCCGTTGGGCTTGTTTCGACGCTGAAACGTGTGTGCATTACATTTGGCGCGTAAAGTGGAGTAAAAAAAGCGCTTAAACGTCGAAATATCTCAAACGGGATAGAAATGACGGTCAGTTTTTCGTCAAAATCGAGGAAATCATCGCGATTTGCGAGCCGTTGGGCTTGTTTCGACGCTGAAACGTGTGTGCATTACATTTGGCGCGTAAAGTGGAGTAAAAAGAGCGCTTAAACGTCGAAATATCTCAAACGGTATAGAAATGACGGTCAGTTTTCGTCAAAATCGAGGAAATCATCGCGATTTGCGAGCCGTTGGAGCTTGTTTCGACGCTGAAACGTGTGTGCATTACATTTGGCGCGTAAAGTGGAGTAAAAAGAGCGCTTAAACGTCGAAATATCTCAAACGGTGATAGAAATGACGGTCAGTTTTCGTCAAAATCGAGGAAATCATCGCGATTTGCGAGCCGTTGGGCTTGTTTCGACGCTGAAACGTGTGTGCATTACATTTGGCGCGTAAAGTGGAGTAAAAAGAGCGCTTAAAACGTCGAAATATCTCAAACGGGATAGAAATGACGGTCAGTTTTCGTCAAAATCGAGGAAATCATCGCGATTTGCGAGCCGTTGGGCTTGTTTCGACGCTGAAACGTGTGTGCATTACATTTGGCGCGTAAAGTGGAGTAAAAGAGCGCTTAAACGTCGAAATATCTCAAACGGGATATGGAAATGACGGTCAGTTTTCGTCAAAATCGAGGAAATCATCGCGATTTGCGAGCCGTTGGGCTTGTTTCGACGCTGAAACGTGTGTGCATTACATTTGGCGCGTAAAGTGGAGTAAAAGAGCGCTTAAACGTCGAAATATCTCAAACGGGATAGAAATGACGGTCAGTTTTCGTCAAAATCGAGGAAATCATCGCGATTTGCGAGCCGTTGGGCTTGTTTCGACGCTGAAACGTGTGTGCATTACATTTGGCGCGTAAAGTGGAGTAAAAAGAGCGCTTAAACGTCGAAATATCTCAAACGGGATAGAAATGACGGTCAGTTTTCGTCAAAATCGAGGAAATCATCGCGATTTGCGAGCCGTTGGGCTTGTTTCGACGCTGAAACGTGTGTGCATTACATTTGGCGCGTAAAGTGGAGTAAAAAGAGCGCTTAAACGTCGAAATATCTCAAACGGGATAGAAATGACGGTCAGTTTTCGTCAAAATCGAGGAAATCATCGCGATTTGCGAGCCGTTGGGCTTGTTTCGACGCTGAAACGTGTGTGCATTACATTTGGCGCGTAAAGTGGAGTAAAAAGAGCGCTTAAACGTCGAAATATCTCAAACGGTATAGAAATGACGGTCAGTTTTCGTCAAAATCGAGGAAATCATCGCGATTTGCGAGCCGTTGGGCTTGTTTCGACGCTGAAACGTGTGTGCATTACATTTGGCGCGTAAAGTGGAGTAAAAAGAGCGCTTAAACGTCGAAATATCTCAAACGGGATAGAAATGACGGTCAGTTTTCGTCAAAATCGAGGAAATCATCGCGATTTGCGAGCCGTTGGGCTTGTTTCGACGCTGAAACGTGTGTGCATTACATTTGGCGCGTAAAGTGGAGTAAAAAGAGCGCTTAAACGTCGAAATATCTCAAACGGGATAGAAATGACGGTCAGTTTTCGTCAAAATCGAGGAAATCATCGCGATTTGCGAGCCGTTGGGCTTGTTTCGACGCTGAAACGTGTGTGCATTACATTTGGCGCGTAAAGTGGAGTAAAAAGAGCGCTTAAACGTCGAAATATCTCAAACGGGATAGAAATGACGGTCAGTTTTCGTCAAAATCGAGGAAATCATCGCGATTTGCGAGCCGTTGGGCTTGTTTCGACGCTGAAACGTGTGTGCATTACATTTGGCGCGTAAAGTGGAGTAAAAAGAGCGCTTAAACGTCGAAATATCTCAAACGGGATAGAAATGACGGTCAGTTTTCGTCAAAATCGAGGAAATCATCGCGATTTGCGAGCCGTTGGGCTTGTTTCGACGCTGAAACGTGTGTGCATTACATTTGGCGCGTAAAGTGGAGTAAAAAGAGCGCTTAAACGTCGAAATATCTCAAACGGTATAGAAATGACGGTCAGTTTTCGTCAAAATCGAGGAAATCATCGCGATTTGCGAGCCGTTGGGCTTGTTTCGACGCTGAAACGTGTGTGCATTACATTTGGCGCGTAAAGTGGAGTAAAAAGAGCGCTTAAACGTCGAAATATCTCAAACGGTATAGAAATGACGGTCAGTTTTCGTCAAAATCGAGGAAATCATCGCGATTTGCGAGCCGTTGGGCTTGTTTCGACGCTGAAACGTGTGTGCATTACATTTGGCGCGTAAAGTGGAGTAAAAAGAGCGCTTAAACGTCGAAATATCTCAAACGGGATAGAAATGACGGTCAGTTTTCGTCAAAATCGAGGAAATCATCGCGATTTGCGAGCCGTTGGGCTTGTTTCGACGCTGAAACGTGTGTGCATTACATTTGGCGCGTAAAGTGGAGTAAAAAGAGCGCTTAAACGTCGAAATATCTCAAACGGTATAGAAATGACGGTTAGTTTTCGTCAAAATCGAGGAAATCATCGCGATTTGCGAGCCGTTGGGCTTGTTTCGACGCTGAAACGTGTGTGCATTACATTTGGCGCGTAAAGTGGAGTAAAAAGAGCGCTTAAACGTCGAAATATCTCAAACGTGATAGAAATGACGGTCAGTTTTCGTCAAAATCGAGGAAATCATCGCGATTTGCGAGCCGTTGGGCTTGTTTCGACGCTGAAACGTGTGTGCATTACATTTGGCGCGTAAAGTGGAGTAAAAAGAGCGCTTAAACGTCGAAATATCTCAAACGGGATAGAAATGACGGTCAGTTTTTCGTCAAAATCGAGGAAATCATCGCGATTTGCGAGCCGTTGGGCTTGTTTCGACGCTGAAACGTGTGTGCATTACATTTGGCGCGTAAAGTGGAGTAAAAAGAGCGCTTAAACGTCGAAATATCTCAAACGGGATAGAAATGACGGTCAGTTTTCGTCAAAATCGAGGAAATCATCGCGATTTGCGAGCTGTTGGGCTTGTTTCGACGCTGAAACGTGTGTGACATTACATTTGGCGCGTAAAGTGGTATGGAAATGACGGTCAGTTTTCGTCAAAATCGAGGAAATCATCGCGATTTGCGAGCCGTTGGGCTTGTTTCGACGCTGAAACGTGTGTGCATTACATTTGGCGCGTAAAGTGGAGTAAAAAGAGCGCTTAAACGTCGAAATATCTCAAACGGGATAGAAATGACGGTCAGTTTTCGTCAAAATCGAGGAAATCATCGCGATTTGCGAGCCGTTGGGCTTGTTTCGACGCTGAAACGTGTGTGCATTACATTTGGCGCGTAAAGTGGAGTAAAAAGAGCGCTTAAACGTCGAAATATCTCAAACGGGATAGAAATGACGGTCAGTTTTCGTCAAAATCGAGGAAATCATCGCGATTTTCGAGCTGTTGGGCTTGTTTCGACGCTGAAACGTGTGTACATTACATTTGGCGCGTAAAGAGGAGTAAAAAGAGCGCTTCACCGTCGAAGTATCTCAAACGGTGTCGAAATGACGGTCAGCTTTCGTCAAAATCGACGAGATCATCGCGATTTGCGAGCAGTTGGGCTTGTTTCGACGCTGAAACGTGTGTGCATTACATTTGGCGCGTAAAGTGGAGTAAAAAGAGCGCTTAAACGTCGAAATATCTCAAACATGATAGAAATGACGGTCAGTTTTCGCCAAAATCGAGGAAATCATCGCGATTTGCGAGCCGTTGGGCTTGTTTCGACGCTGAAACGTGTGTGCATTACATTTGGCGCGTAAAGTGGAGTAGAAAGAGCGCTTAAACGTCGAAATATCTCAAACATGATAGAAATGACGGTCAGTTTTCGTCAAAATCGAGGAAATCATCGCGATTTGCGAGCAGTTGGGCTTGTTTCGACGCTGAAACGTGTGTGCATTACATTTGGCGCGTAAAGTGGAGTAAAAAGAGCGCTTAAACGTCGAAATATCTCAAACATGATAGAAATGACGGTCAGTTTTCGTCAAAATCGAGGAAATCATCGCGATTTTCGAGCTGTTGGGCTTGTTTCGACGCTGAAACGTGTGTACATTACATTTGGCGCGTAAAGTGGAGTAAAAAGAGCGCTTAAACGTCGAAGTATCTCAAACGGTATGGAAATGGCGGTCAGTTTTCGTCAAAATCGAGGAAATCATCGCGATTTGCGAGGCGTTGGGCTTGTTTCGACGCTGAAACGTGTGTGCATTACATTTGGCGCGTAAAGTGGAGTGAAAAGAGCGCTTAAACGTCGAAATATCTCAAACGGGATAGAAATGACGGTCAGTTTTCGTCAAAATCGAGGAAATCATCGCGATTTGCGAACCGTTGGGCTTGTTTCGACGCTGAAACGTGTGTGCATTACATTTGGCGCGTAAAGTGGAGTAAAAAGAGCGCTTAAACGTCGAAATATCTCAAACGTCATGGAAATGACGGACAGTTTTCGTCAAAATCGAGGAAATCATCGCGATTTGCGAGCAGTTAGGTGTCACGTCCCGCGCTCCGCACGTGCCGTAACGAGAAAAAGAAAAACCACAGGATACAAAACGCGCGAATAAGGATTTGAATATACAAACGAGCACGCGGCATTACGAAACGAAATGTAGAATTAACAAATGAGGGCGACTAATAAATCCAACTAGTATAAAATTAAAGTAAATAGAATCTACTAATAAATTGAATGAGACGCGAATCGAATAAATAAACCAGGAAATAAGAATAACTGGAAAAGGGAAATAACTGAAACACCAGGAATATATGTATATAAATATATTTTATTCAATCAACATAGCAACAACTTGGAGAGTTACACATAAATATAAACATATATGCCATACATATAATAAACCAGAAAATACTAGAGACAATACTATGTAATAAACCAAACTATAAATATATAAGTATATAAAATCAAAGAACTTATAATCTAACGTATACATAAAATATACAATATTGTATTATTAAAGAAATAAAGGTTACATTGTCAGAAATATATATATGTGTGTGCGCACTCTACATTATTACATCAAATTATTAATCTAAGATACATACTTAAAACTAGCCAACATTTCAGTAAAATAATTATAATATGAGAACTACATTACGAAACATGCATATCTATATATAATATATAAATATATATACTAAATTACAATCTAAATGAATACAAAAGAAATAGAACAGACAACGCAACACTAGGAACTAAGAAACAACCTGTCGATAGGCTAAAACGTTCAAAATTATATATATAATATATAAAAATATAATCTATACTGTAAACTAAACTAATATTAATAATCTAAATGAATACAAATGAAATAGAACACATAACGCAACACTAGGGACTAAGTAACAACCTGTTGACAGGCTAGAACGTTCAAAATAATTGACACCGCAACCACTTAAAGAATCGCGTACAGAGATTCTACTGTCAAACACAAATATGTGGAAAACACATTAAACACACAATAATCTATAAAATACTATGCTGTCACAATACAAGATATATATGTATATATGAAATCAAAATATAACCTCAAATACACAACGTCATATCACTAAAGCATCTAAATGAAACCACAAGAAATATATACATATATACGTGTACGTGTGTGTGTTCTATCTTATTAAATGAAATTAATATAAAAAATAATTAACATTTCACTTCGTATGAAACTACACCACTAGAAGAAATATGTATACGCATATGTATATATATATATATTTAAAAAAAAAAAAAAAAAAAAAAAAAATATATATATGTCGGAGATGAAAGAACATCGGAGCCCTTTGAACTTCAGATAGCCCCGTAAAATTTTAATCTAAAGTTTACAATTGCAATAACTAAACGATTGCGCTGTGCAGTCCAATTGTAAATTGTTTGAGATTTGTGATAATAAACTTGGGCTCGAGGTGACAGTCAGTCGCCGAACGTAGCCGCGGTCACGGGATGAACGCTTTGTCTAACAAAGGCATGGAGTAATTCTATAGCTCTCTCCTTAAAAAGGAAATAGTTGTAATACTCGGCAGTAAACATTCCAACGGTCTCTGTCCCGTAGCGCGCCACACGCAGACCCTATTCTTCGAGTAAGATGTTTGCCAGATGTCGATGCGTTTTCGCAGTACATGTTCAGCTAGCCTGAGGGCCCGTTATAAATACTAAGATCTAGTTACCTAAAGTCCTTCATATAGACAAACAGCCTTTGTCCCAACTACGGGAAAATAGGGGAGACCTATTTTTCAACGAGCGGCGTCTCCCACCAGCAACTTTCTCTCGAGGGCGGCTAGCATCTTTTTCTAACCACCGATATGGAGATTGACCAATTAGCAGCAACGCCAATTTCCCTTACTTTCTGAACGAAGGTTGTCCTCCGACAACCGGCGAATCCGATGATCTCGTGTCCTTAGTCACACCCCATCATAGTTTTCCTAGGTGGCATCATCGGGACAGAGGTTCATTCTTTTTTGTGATCTCATTGACGAGAAGTAACGCCTTACGTTTCGCGTGTGCGACACGCTGGAGTTAGCGTAGTGTGCGAGTAGACTTAGCATCCCGTTGGCCGCGGATTCGTTATTGAACCTAAGACCAATATCACTAGTATCGCGATTGTCCAAGATACCGACGCGACTGTCAAGCCTGTACTGTCCTCACTCGTGTCAGCAAATCGTACCTTTGTTATACCACAACGATGGCCAGTCCCAACGAAGATTTATCGAACGCCCATAACTCTATCCCTGACGCCTCTCCGACATCAGAAGTGGGATAAAGTGCCGGTTATACCAGTGCAAAAGCTTACGACCATCGTGCGCGAGTTAATTTGTTCGCTAGTGCAAAAAAAAAAAAAACCGAGAGTGGAACCTAACAGTTTTTCGCCACCGCGTGTTAACCCTGAAACCGCGGGCTTCGACGCCGCTGCATGGTGCGGGGCTGCCAATCTGAGTATGGAGGAAAATCCTTTACAAAGCAGTACCCTGAATATAATTTCAATAACGAGTGTCGAGTCGACTTCTACGTGGTGGAGGCAACCAACTGGTGGATCAAGTCATCCGGGTGAGTCGTTTCCATTTTACTCCGATTTTGGAGCCGAGAGTTCGCTAATTAAAGAATCCGTAGCCTTGAGAATTTCTGGCAAAGGAACGATTGATATAGTAGTAATGCGAGGAATAAGAAATATTTGTACTAAACGTACCCCTCAGATTTTGTCCGTTGCAGGTGTTACTGGTTAGAGATAAATTTTCGTGTCCTCGCTGATAGTTATTTAAAATATGACATCGCGATTGATGTGAAATTTTAAGCTAAGGTTTTGACGTGATATTACACAAAATAGCCTCGCTATGTGTAAGACATAAATAATTAATGCCTGTAATAAAACCGCCAAAAACGAGATCGATGTTAATGAAGCTGAGAACGAGGTACGTGATAGTGATAAGAGTCGATTAATCTTTCTTTTCGAAAATTCAGAGATTCATCCGTTACGGGTTTCCTACGTACTTGCGTAAATACAGGCGAGTTAGAAGTACAATTAATTGATCCTAACATCACCGTACAAGGAATTCTAATAGACTTCGCGAGGAAGAGCATAGAATAGTACGTGAGAGAATAAGCGAATTAATTAGAGCAAAAAATCACAAGGCCTAGTAATTCACCGTTCGCGAGTCGTATGTTACTCACGAAGACGAACGATGGTTCAGATAGATTGCGTGTAGATTTTCGAGAACTAAATAAAAATGCGGTCGCGGATCGGTATCCTTTACCCCTTATTGCGGATCAAATCGCGAGATTGCAAAAGCAAGATACTTTATTAGTCTGGACGGGGCCAGCGGATTTCGCCAAAACCCTATTCACCCTAAGTCTAGGAAGTATACAGCATTGGTTACCCTCGATGGACAGTTTGGACAATAAGTTATTGTTTTCTTCAAATTCTTTTGTGCCTTCGTTCAGTCCATCGGACGTCTTTTATTTGCACAGCATGGTTGCGTGCGCGTCTAGTGTATCTTTCGGAATCGTTTTTCCGAACGGCAATACTATGCCGACTCCGTTGAAAACAGGGATCTTTGCGTTTTCGGATAACCCTAATAATTTCGCGACTAATACTTGTCTAAATGTTCTAATGTTTATGTTGTTCCTTGCTGCAATTTTGTAAACCATCAAAGCATTTACCACAGAAATCCTCAGGAGGAGACGCATGCCAAGTCTTCTGTACCGGGAGGGTAAACGAAAGGCCCACGTAGATTTCCTCTCGCGAAATCCCGTAGACTTGGATCACCGTACGATCAACGAAGTCATATAGAAGGAAATTAGTATGACCGAAATCTCCGAAGATCGGCTATTAGCGGAATAACGTCGCGACCCACAAATTTCTGAGATTGGCAATAAATCGCAAAACGAGGAGCTCACGGAAGATACCGCGAATACGTACGAATTACGGTCCGGTACCCTTCATCGTAAAATACAGAGAAAAGGCAAAACTCTTTGCTTGCCCATTGTCCCCAGAAGTTTTCAGGTGGTCCGTTATTAACCATGTGCAACAGTCAATTATGCACTTAGGTTGGGATAAAACGCTTGAGAAACTGTACGAGTATTACTGGTTCGAAGGAATGGCGAGATATGTTCGTAAATTCATTGAGAACTGTCGTGCTTGTCGAGTTTCGAAGGCTAGTTCAGGTAAAATACAAGCTGAATTACATCCTATACCTAAGACCAGCATACCCTGACATACCGTTCACGTGGACATAACAGGCAAACTAAGCGGTAAAAGTGGTTCGAAAGAATATGTCATTGTTTTGGTCGACGTCTTCACCAAATTCGCATATCTGCATCATGCTCGTAGGATAGATTCTCTTAGTACCGTTAAAGCACTTTAGTATGCTATATTTTTATTCGGCGGTCCTTGCCGGATAATAGCGGATCAGGAGAGGTGTCCTACGGGTAACGAATGAATTCCAAGATTTCTGTCAAGGTGAACACTAAACTCCACTTAATCTCAACCAGTGCGAGTAGGGCCGACGGACAGGTAGAGTTTATTATGGGTACGTTGAAAATTATGTTCACAATCATAGAAACGACCGGGCGATCGTGGCTAGACGCGATTGGCAAAATACAACTGGCTTTAAATTACACTACCAACCGCGTGACTAAAGCGAGTCCATTGGAACTATTAATTGGTAGAACAGCAAAGACCTTACGACTCGTTGATACCCGATAATATCGAAGAAAGAGAAGTAGATATCTCGGATATAAGACAGCAGGCAATAGAGGATATAGAAATTAGTGTTAGATACGATAAAGATGGATTTGACAAAACTAAAGCTAAAATAGTTAGATTTAACCTCGATGATTTTGTATTACGCAAAATTGAAGAGAGAAACCAGTGTAAACTAGATCCGAAATTTAAGGGCCCATTTAGGATAGCGGAGATTTTGGAGGGGGGCCGATATATTCTAAAAACGCTAGACGGCAAACGCTCTTACAAGTATAGTCATGACCGGCTGAGAAGGATGCCAGATAGTCGCATTCCTGCGGATTTGGATGTTGTTAGTGGTGGCGATGACAGTGACACACGCGATATCAGTACCCCGACCCCTGAGGGTCATTAACGCAACGTCAGGATAGCCGAAGCGGTCGTGTATCCACACGCACTCCCAGCGGCTACGCCAGAAGCCCGAAGCGGTCGTGTATTCACACGCACTCCCCGCGGCTACGCCAGAAGCCCGAAGCGGTCGTGTATTCACTCGCACTCCCCGCGGCTACGCCAGAAGCCCGAAGCGGTCGTGTATTCACACGCACTCCCCGCGGCTACGCCAGAAGCCCGAAGCGGTCGTGTTTCCACACGCACTGTTAGCGGCTACGCCAGAAGCCCGAAGCGGTCGTGTTTCCACACGCACTGTTAGCGGCTACGCCAGAAGCCCGAAGCGGTCGTGTATTCACACGCACTCCCAGCGGCTACGCTAGAAGCCCGAAGCGGTCGTGTATTCACACGCACTGTTAGCGGCAACTATCATCTGGGTGCAAAATCGCAAATAGTCCATCACGCCACTACGACCCGACTGATAAACCACAGGATGCAACTAATATTTCGAATACGAATCATAATGTTAATAATTCTGTCCTCTAACATTTGTTACCGAAACCTCTAGCAAAATCCTGTTATCGAACTGGACCCTTGGTTTATTTAACATTTGATTAAGTTGTAAATAATGTTGAATGTACCAAATCTAATATTAGGAAAACCCAATACTTTAGTAACACCCGAGGACGTGTGATAGTCAGGATGGCCGTGTCGGAGATGAAATGACATCGAAGCCTTCCCTTTGGAACTTCGGGATAATCCCCTAACACCGTAATCTAGATTCTATCATAGGCGTAATTAAACAATTGTCGTCTTTCGATCCGATTGTATTTGTTTGAGATTTGTGATAGTGAGCTTGGGCTCGAGGCGACAGCCATTCGCCGAACGTAGCCGCGGTCACGGGATGAACGCTTTGTCTAACAAAGGTACGGAATAATTCTATAGCTCTCTCCTTAAAAGAAAGATTTGTAGCTGCACGTGGCAGTAAACATTCCAACGGTCTCTGTCCCGTAGCTCGCCACACGCAGATCCTATTCTCCGGGCAGGATGTTTACCAGATGTCAACGCGTCACCGCAGTACGTGATCGGCTAGCCCAAGGACCGTTATAAACACTAATATCTAGTTACCTAAAGTCCTTCAAACAGACAAACAGTCTTTGTCCCAACTACGGGAAGATAGGAGAGACTTATGTTTCAACGAACGGCGTCCCCCACTAGCAACTTTCCCTGGAGGGCGGCTAGCATCTTTTTCTAACCACCGATATGGAGATTGACCAATTAGCAGCAACACCAATTTCCCTCGCCTTCTGAACGAAGGCTATCCTCGACGAATCCAATGATCTCGTGTCCTTAGACACACCCCATCATAGCTTTCCTCCGCAGCATCAGCGCGACGGAAAGTCATTCTCTCGTGAGGTCGTACTAGCGAATTACTTAGTGTCTGTACGCTCGGTGGATATTCCACGTTTTAACAAAGAGTCCGACTTAGATATTGTGAGCATGTTCATCCATCATCCCGTTGACCGCGGATTCGTTATTGAACCTAAGTTCATTGTCATTAGTTTCTCGAGTACCTGATTACCACGGTTACTTGTCTAATTCTATAATAATCGTATTTGCACTGGTCGATGTCTTCTCTATTGCGTAACGACAACGTGTAATCCGAACGAAGATTCGTTTCACGCCCCTAACTCTAATTCTAATGTAAACCCGACATATATAATATGTTATGATTATGTTAGTTGTTATTTATTAATTTTTTTTTATCTCTCTCTCTCTTCCCCTTTTTTTCTTCTGTTTTTCTTATTAGTACCTAACATAGCTTTTATGATGCTATATTACATTGTATTGGTTATTATTCGTGTGAGGTGTGTATGTGTGGGGGTTGTGCGACGGATTTTTCAACATGGTCGCTCGCGTGTATCTTTGGTATGGTGTTGTTTTAATGTCGACAGTAGTGTGTTATTGAAATAGCGAATTATTTGTTAATCATTATGATTTTATTTAATAGTGTTTTTGTAACATTGTTTTGTGTTTCGTGGTATTGTGTGTGTAAATACTGTGTGCTACTTTAATGTAATGACATGGGTTATGTTGTCATCGAATTCGATAGTCAGTGTTTTGATTTAAATCTCGTTTAATTTAGTTAATGTTTTGTGTATTGTGTTACCAGTCACTTCGTGTAGCATAACTTAACCTTTTGTACCGAGTTTAGTCGTGTCTTGTTGTTAACATATAGTTAGTCTATCTTGATTAATTTCTAACCTGTTCCTGTGTTTATTAACTTTTCTTATTTTCCTATTAATTTTATTATTGCTTGTGCTTGTTATTTGTTATTATTTTATGTATAGTATAAATTAGTTCTATTATTAGTGATTAAGTTTTATTTGTTAGATTAACGTTGTTTGTAATTTTAATTTTCCTTTTTAGATTTTGATGCTGTGTTGCTTACCTGGATCATTCCCA
>JACSOB010000273.1:0-26770 GCA_019677175.1 Bombus sylvicola | reverse complement strand
TACGATTGCATTTTGTTTCTATACCGGTCTGGAAGCATCGAGGAGGTTCCAAACGTCGTTAAGTTAGTGCACACTTGTTGGTGCAATCGGAAGCATGAGAAAGTTCCAACGCCGCTTTAGGCAGTTTCTGCCTAGGGTTTATGCTAACTATACAATGTATGTCCCATTGCCTCGGCACCCCCCAGCATCATCACACGGCTAGTCCTGCCTCGAGGCCGCATGCCGGCCCCACCATACTTGGAAAACACATACAACCACTCCAGACCTCCAGTTAGATAAAAACATCCATCCCTACCGGTGGCTACGTTCAAAGCTGACCGATTGTCAGTTCTTCGAACCCAATCTCGCTTATTACAAATCTTTAAGCAATTACAACTATAATAAAAATCTAGGCAAAGTAAGGTACTAGAGGATGTTCCTTAGGTAAATTTCCAAGGAAAGGCTTCGGCTTTCCTTTCATCTGCATATATATACAACAAGCTACACTTGACGTTTATACCTATTGATAATATATACTTACTATATTTATAACGATAAAATAAACCCATTTATATTACTCACCCAAAACGTATGCATATATGTATATAATTATAACTCAAGTAACCTTCATGAAAATTATTTTCACTGGTAGCATATACTATAAACCCCAAAATAAAAACAAATTATAAAAAAAAAAAGAGAGAGAAACATATATATATTATAAAATAAAAGGTTATTCTATTTCAATAAATTCCGAGACGACTCAATAAATCCACCTGGTCTTCGTACTGACCCCTTCACAAAATAACACATTGGCCAGAGAGAAGCGACAGGAAAAACAATCTTCCCTGGAACAGTAAACTGTTAGGAAAGTGATACATTTACACTGTACATGAGAGTGTGTGTAAGTAGAGTCAGAGGGCGTCCAGGTCTTGGCTGAGAATCAAAAGACTGTCGCCAGATGTTGAAGAATCTGGAAGAGTCGGTTGAGAACAAGCGGCGTGCAAGAAGGTTGTCGAGGTCTTCCAGAGTGTAAGATATATTGTATAGCTGTTGTGTGTAAAATAAAGTCAATTATTTGTATTTCATCCCTTTTCTTTATCTTAACATCGTAGCAGAGCGTGGTTACTAGTTTTGCAGGCTATTTAGTCGTGGTTTTTAGTCTTGCGAGGTTAGTTCGAGTGAGTTTTGAGTACGGAAAAGAAATTTTCCACGGATATAAAAATAAAAGAAAAATAATTCGAGCACGTAGGAACGCTTGAGTAAAGAATAAAAGATCAATTAAAATGGAAAGATCGGAAATTATAATACCGATATTTGATGGGGAGGATTACTGTATGTGGAAGAAAAGAATAACGATGTCCTGAGGTATAAGGAATGTTGATATTGTTATAACTCGAGTGAAGACCGAAAGAGACAATATATAATATATAGTGCAATATCAAATAGACAATTGGAATATATTTGTGAGGAAAAAAACGGCATATGAGATAATGAGAAGGTTTGACGAAATGTAATTTGAAAGAGTCGATTCGCAAATTGCAGATCGTATGCAGAAGGAGATTGGAAAACATAAGACTGGAGAATTACAGTGATTCAGCATCATTTTTGTGATTTCGAAAAATTAATAAACGAATTAAAAAGTGCCGGCGCACATGTGAGTGAGAGAGAAAAAGCTAAATTTACATGCTAAATGCGTTACCTGAAGAGTATAGCTACATAGCGGATATAATAGACACGGTGAAAGAAGAGAATCAAACAGTAGCGTACGTGAGAAATAAAAATAGAGATAGCGGAAAGCAAACAAAAATCAAATCAAGAAGGAACGAAATATAATGCCTTTGCTGCGAAAAAAGGAAGGATGCTTCAAATGTGGAAGAGTGGGACACTTTGCAAGAGAGTGTCAAAATGGCGTCCAAGCGGAAGCAGCAGCAGTTATCGGCGTGGGTCAACACGTGGCAGCAGCAGAGGAAGAGGAAACAAAAGCTATACGCGGAGCAGAGGACGTGGAAACTTCTATCGTCAAACAGCAACCGGACACGAGCGAATATGGCAATTCAGGAGCAGGCACATGGATGGCAACGGCGCACGCAGCACACAGCAGCAAAGATGAAAGGGATAAGTAATAATGAGACTAGGTGGCTATTAGATAGCGGTTGTACCGATCATATAATTAACGATATAGATTATTTTGACAAATCTATCGACCTTAAAGAACCGGTAAATATATATTTGGGCAATAATAGATCGATAAAGGCAACGAAAAGTAGGTAATGTTTTAAGTTATTTCCGAAGCATTTGGAAAGAGAAATAAAATAAATATGAGGAAAGTATTTTATGTGAAAAGAAATGTCCGCAAACTTAATTAGCTTAGGGCAGGTTAACGGATAATAAAATAATACGGTTATCTCAAAAAGGAAATATTGCGAAAATAATAGATAAAAAACAATATACTTACAGCCACAGCGGTCAAAGAAAACGGAATATATAAAATGAAAAGTATATTGAAAGGGAAGGAGCACTTAGTAAACAGTGCCAAATGTAGTGGTATGAAAGAAAGAGAAAGAGATAGGGACCGTGACAGGGAAAGAGAAAGAGAAAGAGATAGGGAACGTGAGAGAGATAAGGCAGATTATGTCACACATATAAAACAACATTTTGAAAAGCAACTAAAAGCGAAACAAGATAAAGGCGAATGGTTACAGCAGAGGATTAAAATCATGTCTGACGCAGAGACTAAGAGACAAGAACAAAAGATCAGTGAACATAGTGAGCTCAAGGCTTTGAGGAGAAAAATCAATAATGCTAGAAATGTGATAATGAATTTGGATTCTGACGAAGATGAAGAAGAAAAACAATATTCAGGTGGAGATGATGATTGCGAGCCATCAGCATATATTGTGGAAAAGCTTCTAAAACCACTTAAGCCATCAGAAAGCGAAGAGGAACAAGAGAGATCAGAAAGGAAAACAGCAGTGAGACTCACACACATTACTGTAGAGTAGACATCCCTTGTACATTCGAGGAGGCGATTTGTTGTGACAATAGTGAAGATGGTAAGAATGTAGAAAATTATAAGAAGAGGAAAAGGAATAGAAAATTGGAGAAGGGTAATGACGAAGATAGAGACAGGAAAGGTGAAGTATCTGCGAGGAACAAGGGCGAAAAATGTAACAAAAGTAGAACGAAGCGAGGAAAAGAAAGAGATAAAAAAATAGGACATTGCAAATAAAAAAGAAAAGAGAGCGAGGTTGCAAAGAATATGATATGTAGAATGAATGAATAGAGTTTGTGAATTATCGAAAGCGATTTATGAGTTAAAAGAAAGTCCGAGAGATTGGTATGAGTGTTTTGATAGGTATGTGACGAGATTAGGTTTTAAGAAGAATAATGTAATGTTTATTTGCTAATATATGTAGATGATTTTTTAATTTGTAGTAAAAAATTTATGAGGATAACTCGGGAGCGATAAGTATAGCAAAGTACGGAAATTTCACAAAAATTCTAAACACATTGAAGCTCATTACCACTATGTTCACGAATGCTTAAAGGAAAATAGGATAAATATAATTAAAGTAAGTACGGACGAAAATACTGCGGATATTTTTACGAAGGCACTGTGTAGGGAGAAATTCGAAAGGTTTAGGTCATGGTTGAATGTAAAATAAGAGGAATGTAAATAAAGCAATATGTGTTAAATTTTCTGTTAATCAATTCGACAAGCACGTAAATACAATTAAGTGTACAGTATAAATGTAAGGAGGCGTGTTAGGAAAGTGATACATTTACACTGTACATGAGAGTGTGTGTGTAAGAGTCAGAGGGCGTCCAGGTCTTAGTTGAGGCAAAAGACTGTCGCCAGATGTTAGAAGAATCTGGAAGAGTCGGTTGAGAACAAGCGTGCGTGCAAGAAGGTTGTCGAGGTCTTCAGAGTGTAAGATATATTGTATAGCTGTTGTGTGTAAAATAAAGTCAATTATTTGTATTTCCGAATCCTTTCTTTATCTTAACATAAACATTCTGGGAATGATAGACGAAAGTACAACCAACGGCATCTGTATCCGCCTTGAGCGAACTCAGAGACGCCATCAGTCAAATTTCCTTCGGAAATTTGAACTCCAGTGGCGTTTACGTCCCGCGCCCGCACGTGCCGTAACGAGAAAAGAAAACTGCGCGATACAAAAACGCGCGAATAAGGATTTGAATACACAAACGAACATACGGCATTAAGAAACGAAATATAGAATTAACAAAATGAGGGTGACTAATAAATCCAACCAGTATAAAATTAAAAAGTAAATAGAATCTACTAATAAACTGAATGAGTCGCGAACCGAATAAATAAAACCAGGAAATAAGAATAACTAGAAAAGGGAAATAATTGAAACACCAGAAATATATGTGTATATAAATATATTTTATTCAATCAACGCAGCAACAACTTGAGAGTTACATATAAATATAAACATATATGCAAAACATGTAATAATCCAGAAAATATTAGAGACAATACTATGTAACAAACCAAACTATAAATATATGAGTATATAAAATCAAAGAACTTATAGTCTAACGAATACTTAAAACATACAATATTGTATTATTAAAGAAATAAAGGTTACATTGTCAGGAATATATATATATGTGTGCGCTCTACATTGTTACATCAAATTATTAATCTAAGATAGATACTTAAAACTAGACGACATTCCGGTAAAGTAATTATAAATGAGAACTACATTACGAAACATGCATGTCTATATATATATAACATATAAATATATAATCTATATACTAAATTACTATCTAAATGAATACTAAAGAAATAGAAACACACAACGCAACAAACCTGTCGATAGGCTAAAACGTAAATGAAAACTACATTACGAAACATGGATGTCTATATATATATAAAACATATAAATATATAATCTATACTAAATTATTATCTAAATGAATACTAAAGAAATAGAACACGCAACGCAACAACCTGTCGATAGGCTAAAACGTAAATGAAAACTACATTATGAAACATGGATGTCTATATATATATATATATATATATATATATATATATATGCACTCTAAACTAAACTACTACTAATAATCTAAATGAATACAAAAGAAATAGAACACACAACGCAATACTAGGAACTAAGTAACAACCTGTTGACAGGCTAGAACGTTCAAATAATTGACACCGTAACGACTTGAAGAATTGCGTACAGATTCTACTGTCAAACACAAATATGTGGAAAACACATTAAACACACAATAATCTAGGAAAATACTATGTTGTCACAATACAAGATATATATGTATATATGAAATCAAAATATAACCTCAAACACACAACGTCATATCACTAAAGAATCTAAATGAAAATCAAACTACCAGAAATATATACATATATACATGTACGTGTGTGTGTTCTATCTTATTAAATGAAGTTAATATAAAATAAATAATTAACATTTCACTTCGCGTACACCACTAGAAGAAATATGTATACGCATGTGTATATATATATATACACGTTTGTGTGTGTTTTATATTATTGAACACTATAAAATAAACTACTCGGAACAATAAATAACACTATCGGAAAAATTACAAAACATTAGTCACATTAAAAACGACACACAATATAAATATATATGTCGGAGATGAGAGGACATCGGAGACCTTTCTCTGGAACTCCAGAAAACCCGCAAAATCGTAATTAAAGTTTACAGTTGTAATTAAGCGATTTGTCATCATTGTACTCGTTTGTGAATTTTGTGATAATAAACTTGGGTTCGGGGCGACAGTCAGTCGCCGAACGTAGCCGCGGTCACGGGATGGACGCTTTGTCTGACAAAGGCACGGAGTAATTCTATAGCACTCTCTAAAAAGGAAATAGTTGCAATACTCGGCAGTAAATATTCCAACGGTCTCTGTCCCATAGCGCGCCACACGCAGACCCCATCCTTCGAGTAAGATGTTTACCAGATGTCGATGCGTCTTCGCAGTACATGTTCAGCTAGCCCGAGGGCCCGTTATAAATCTTAAGATCTAGTTACCTAAAGTCCTTCAAACAGACAAACAGCCTTTGTCCCAACTACGGGAAGATAGAGGAGACATATTTTCCAACGAACGACGCCTCCCACCAGCAACTTTCTCTCGAGGGCGGCGAACGTCTTTTTCTAACCACCGATATAGAGATTGACCAATTAGCAGCTACGCCAATTTCCCTTACTTCCTGAACGAAGGTTGTCTTCGACGAATCCGATGATCTCGCGTCCTTAGACACACCCCATCTTAGTTTTCCTAGGTGGCATCATCGGGACAGAGGTGCATTCTTTTGTGATCTCATGGACGAGAAGTAACGCCTTACGTTTCGCGTGTGCGACACGCTTGAGTTAACGTAGTGTGCGAGTAGACTTAGCATCCCGTTGGCCGCGGATTCGTTATTAAACCTAAGACCAATATCACAAGTATCGCGATCGTTCAAGATACCGAGGCGGTTGTCAAGCCTGTACTGTCCACGCTCGTGTAAGCAAATCGTACCCTTGTTATATCACAACGATGGCCAGTCCCAACGAAGATTTATCGAACGCCCATAACTCTATCTCTGACGCTTCTCCGACATATATATATATATATATATATACATTCCCATGAACAATACTATTGTCATTTTAACAATAATAATAGTAACAATATCAATAATAAATATATAGTCTTATTGCGGTGGAATAAAAGAAAAACGAGCGACAAACGGAAAATCACTTCGATATCGAACAAAACTAAAGATCCGCCACTGTAACCTCACTGATGACATTTGCGAGCAGCCATGTTAGATTTATACGCGCACGTCGGAACACACGCAATAATTATACACGTTAGATAAATACAAAATACTATATTTCTCACTTCAACTATACGTCAAAACATCAAAACAAGATTTACACATAATTGATAAATAGATCCGAGATCAATAGAAATCACTGTATGCGAGGGACATTCACGGGCGGCCATCTTGAAACATGCCTGCACTAACTATTATGTATTACGAAAAAATAAATTATACTTTCGATAGGAAAAAGAAAGAAAAGGAAAAGGAAATGTTGAAGTGGTTACCACTTCTAAGAAAAACTCTACATCTGGTCTTTTTAGTTTTCTCAAGCACTGAAGCCATCGACAGCGCGTAGACAAAAGACTGCGACGAAGTCAGGTCATAAACAGTAGACAGGCGACGTTGGCTTCGGGGTTTTCAGTTATTAGGTAACACTGCTAGCGTGCGGATCTGGACCAGCTCAAATTGTATTTTACTTATTACACTTCTATTTAAATATATTTTTCTACCTTACAATTTATCCACGTGTTTTCTCTGTTTACACACCGAATAACCTCAACAGGTTATGGGCCCAGGGCTGTAAATTGCAAGGTAGCAACGTGAAGTGAATAAATTGTTAAAGTGTTGTGCTTAGTAAAATAAGGGATAGTGCTAAAATGGAATCAGCAAGTGCGAAGGTCGAGATGTTACGCGGCGAAGAAAATTGGCTCCAGTGGCGTTTTGTTATGCGTACACTTTTGGAGGAAGATGACGACCTGATCAACGTGTGTGAAGGGAATCTGTGTCATCCAGGTAACAGCGCGGAGAAAGAAATCGCTCGTGGAAGATTTTTGAAAGCAGATCGATTAGCGAGAAAAATTAATCGTGACCTCAGTAGGAAAGAAAACCGTTGGATCTTCTTTTTATGTTGCACGACAGCACATGAAATGTGGAAAAAGCTGAATACAGTATATGACATGAAGTCGGATGAGAATTTAAATATGGTCCAGAAGCAGTTCTTCGATTTTAAATGGGAAGAATCTGAAAATGTCTCCTATAACCTATCAAAGTTGGAACTCATAGCGGCGAAGATGAAAGCCCTTGGGAGTGAAATTGGCGAGAAAATGCTGATAACACGCATTTTATCGGTGTTACCAAACAAATTCGATCATTTTCACAGTGCGTGGGATTCCGTGGAAGAAGAAAAGAAGACCTTAGACAGGCTTAGTACCAGGCTGATGACGGAAGAAATTAGATGGAAGAAAGACGACCAGGAAACATCGGTGGCACTGGTAACAAAAGGTAATAATTATAAAAGGGAACAGCAGAAGCAGTCAAGTAAACGTGAATACGAGAAACAAGGACCAAGTTGCTTTAACTGTGGAAAAGTTGGCCATCTAAAGAAGGATTGCTTTAGATGCTTTATATGCAAAAAGGAAAGGCCACACCAGCAAAAACTGTTTTAAAAATAATAAAAGAAGCAACAGTAGAGACAACCAGGAACCGAGAAACCAAAATCGGGATCACAGCGGAATTGGTCTATTAGGAAGTACCTCAGCGATACAAACGGCAAACCCTGATGTTTGGATAATCGACTCAGGAGCTACAGATCACATGACAGGACGACGGGAATGGTTCAGCGTTTTCGAAGAATTCGATAACACGGTGAAGATAGAGATCGGCGATGGTACGTTCATGGATGCGTGCGGCAAAGGAAAAATCAGAGTAGAGACTTTTGTGGACGGCAAATGGGTAACATGTACAATGAACGATGTTCTATACGTACCAGGTATGAAAAGAAATCTGTTTTCGATTAGATCTGTCGCAAGAAGGGGCATAGATTTTTGTATTTCAAAGGAAGGGACCAATTGCATATTTTTACAAAATCAGAAAATAATAGCAAGAGGTTCTGTTATCGGAAATTTGTATAAAGTAGATATGCGAGTTATCATACCGTCAGTTTGCAATTTTAGCAATAGAGCAGAGTCAAACGCGGACACATTGCAGTTATGGCACGAACGGCTATGTCATCAGAACATCAGACATGTTAAAGAATTCTTAAAGAATTCAAATATGAAAGTTGTAGAGGATAATAACTTTTTCTGTGAAGGTTGCGCGTACGGGAAAACATCATAGATCGAGTTTTCACGAGAAAATCAATCGGGCGACTAAACCTCGCGAAATTATTTATACGGATGTATGTGGACCTATGGAAGTCGAGTCATTAGGCAAGAAACTGTATTTTGTGACATTTAAAGATGATTTTTCAAAATTCACAAAGATTTACTTCTTACGACGTAAGTCAGAAGTAATTGAAAAACTAAAAACCTTTTGCCTAGAAGTTGAAAAATCAATTTAAGGATAAAATTAAAGAAATTCATAGTGATGGAGGGAAAGAATTCCAAAATAAAGAAGTAAAAAAGAATTTTTAAGAAGTCAGGGAATTAGGCACACAATTAACGTCCCATACACTCCTGAACAGAATGGTGTCGCAGAAAGGGAAAATAGAACAATAGTAGAGGCA
The DNA here is from genome assembly GCA_019677175.1 of Bombus sylvicola. NCBI lineage: Eukaryota > Metazoa > Arthropoda > Insecta > Hymenoptera > Apidae > Bombus > Bombus sylvicola. The sequence goes on along the minus strand of JACSOB010000273.1, from coordinate 17,450 downwards.
GGTCGGTCGATGCTATATTCGAAACCAAATCTACCGCTGTTCTTATGGGCCGAAGCCATGAACACAGCAGTACATGTCATAAATAAGACGGGGCCGACAAGACAAGATAAGAAAACACCATATGAACTGTGGTACGGGAAATCGCCGAATTTAGAAAAGTTTAGGGTTTTCGGTACTGAGTGCTTTGCTCACATACCTGCGGAGAAAAGGACAAAACTTGACAAAAAAGGCTAACAAAGGATATTTGGTAGGCTATTTAGATGACGGACGAGGGTATCGAGTGTACGTGCCAACAGTAAAAATGTAATATTAAGCCGTGACGTAATATTTAAGCCTGAACTAGAAAATGCGAAATTCGTAAAATTAAGTTTACCGAAAATTGTCGAGCGCGAAGATGTGAGTGCGCAGAGCGATAGAGCATGTACGTATGAAAGTGCAGAGAGTGAACATGAAAAACAACCTCATGGAACTAGCGACAATGTGAGACAATTGAGAGATAGAGATAAGATCAAACGAACCGATTTTTATGGTAACCCAGTAACGTACGTAGCGGAAAAATTACCGGTGGATTTTAACGAAGCGATGAGATCCGAAAAGAAAGAGTTATGGGAAACAGCTATGAATGATGAAATGAAATCGCACCATGAAAATAAGACGTGGATACTTGTAGAAAAACCTAAAGATCAGAAGGTACTTAGCAATAGGTGGGTTTTAACGATAAAGCTAAATCCGGACAACTCGGAACGATATAAAGCGCGACTTGTAATAAAAGGGTGTTCACAGAAAGAAGGCATAGATTATAAGGAAACATATAGTCCCGTTGCTCGGTTTGACACAATTAGATTAATGCTCAGTATTGCAGCCAAAAATAATTTACACCTCGGACAGTTCGACATTAAAACCGCATTCTTATATGGAAGTCTGAAAGAAGATATTTATATGAAACAACCTAAAGGTTATGATGATGGTACAAATCGCGTTTGTAAATTGCTAAAAAGCCTATATGGCTTAAAGCAGTCTCCAAGATGTTGGACGGAACGTTTCACAAAATTTATCTCGAACTTAAAATTTTATCAGAGTAACGCAGATCCTTGTTTTTATATTTATACAGAAGACGACAAATTAATGTTGATGACCATATACGTAGACGATGGACTGGTAGCAGCTTCAGACGAATCTTTAATTGATAAATTCTTCGATGATTTAAATAAAGAATTCAAAATTACGAGTTCGAAAGAAGTAAAAGAATTTTCTTGGACTTGAAATTAATAGATTAGAAGATGGTTCAATATTCATTCATCAGAGTAGGTATATCGAAAACATATTGGAAAAATTTAATATGAATGAGGCAAACAGTGTTTCTACACCTATCGAGACTAATTGGAACGAAAGTAACATAGGCGATAATGATTGTAACGCACCATACAGAGAAGCCGTAGGGAACTTAATGTTTTTACAAACCGTAAGTAGGCCAGATATTAGTTTTGCAATAAATATAGCGGCGAGACATTTAGAGAATCCAAACCAGTATCAATGGAAATTAGTCAAACGAATTTTGCGCTACATAAAAGGGACCGCAGACATGGGACTCTTATATACAAAAAGCAGGCAGTCTCGAAACCTTTAGCGACGCTGACTATGCAGGCGACAAAGAAACAAGAAAGTCGACATCAGGCGTTGTATGTAAGTATGCGAATGCGGCCATCACATGGCAATGTAAGCGACAACAATGTATAGCTTTATCTACGACCGAAGCTGAATATGTCAGTGCAGCCTCAGGAGCGAAAGAAATTATGTGGCTAAAGAAAATATTTCTTGAATGTAAATTAGAGATCCTTAAGTATATGCTATGTGTAGACAATACTAGTGCCGTGAAATTAATTAAGAATCCAGAATTCCATCAAAGAAGTAAGCATATTGACGTAAGATATCATTTCTTGCGAGATTTATACAATAGAGGCGAAATTGATATAACGTATGTAACAAGCGAAGAGCAATTGGCAGATATATGTACAAAGGCGTTGCCAAAACCGAGATTTGAATATTTAAGGAAAAAGTTAGGTTTGAAAAGTAAAAAAAGATATTAAGAGGTAATTGTTTGTAAACATGTAGAGTTTTTAGGGAGGGTGTCGAAGTGATTATTACTTCTCAAAAAAAAAAGGAAAAACTCTACATGATCTGTTTAGTCTTCTAGTTTTTTTTGTAATAAATTAATTTGTATGGAAAAGAGAAAGGCGGCTGGCAAATGTACTTGAGAAGGCATTGACAAATTAATTTTCAGATATTTACGACAAGAGTTAGAAAATATTAAGAGATAATTTGTAAATTTGAGATAATTGTTTGTAGGGATGTAGAGTTTTAGGGAGGGTGTTGAAGTGGTTACCACTTCTAAGAAAACTCTACATCTGGTCTTTTTTAGTTTTCTCAAGCACTGAAGCCATCGACAGCGCGTAGACAAAAGACTGCGACGAAGTCAGGTCATAAAACAGTAGACAGGCGACGTTGGCTTCGGGGTTTTCAGTTATTAGGTAACACTGCTAGCGTGCGGATCTGGACCAGCTCAAATTGTATTTTACTTATTACACTTCTATTTAAATATATTTTCTACCTTACAATTTATCCACGTGTTTTCTCTGTTTACACACCGAATAACCTCAACAGGAAAGAACAACGAAAATAAATATTTAATACAAAAATGGAACGTCGTGCCGAGGTAGAAATAAATAATAACACGCGACAGGAATGATGGGGATTGGTGGAAATCAGCCGCGAGAAACAAATCATGAAAACACATTGTTAACATTTTTCTTAAATATATATTGTCAAATACAAATGTATAAAATATATATGTATATATATATATATGTCGGAGAAGCGTCAGAGATAGAGTTATGGGCGTTCGATAAATCTTCGTTGGGACTGGCCATCGTTGTGATATAACAAGGGTACGATTTGCTGACACGAGCGTGGACAGTACAGGCTTGACGACCGCCTCGGTATCTTGAACGATCGCGATACTTGTGATATTGGTCTTAGGTTCAATGACGAATCCGCGGCTAACGGGATGCTAAGTCTGCTCGCACACACTCTGCTAACTCAAGCGTATCGTACTCGCGAAAAACCGTAAGACGTTACCTTCGTCAACAAGATCACAAAAAGGAATCCACCTCTGTCCCGATGATGCCACCTAGGAAAACTAAGATGGGGTGTGTCTAAGGACGCGAGATCATCGGATTCGTCGAAGACAACCTTCGTTCAGGAAGTAAGGGAAATTGGCGTAGCTGCTAATTGGTCAATCTCTATATCGGTGGTTAGAAAAAGACGTTAGCCGCCCTCGAGAGAAAGTTGCTGGTGGGAGGCGTCGTTCGTTGGAAAATATGTCTCCTCTATCTTCCCGTAGTTGGGACAAAGGCTGTTTGTCTGTTTGAAGGACTTTAGGTAACTAGATCTTAAGATTTATAGCGGGCCCTCGGGCTAGCTGAACATGTACTGCGAAGACGCATCGACATCTGGTAAACATCTTACTCGAAGGATGGGGTCTGCGTGTGGCGCGCTATGGGACAGAGACCGTTGGAATATTTACTGCCGAGTATTGCAACTATTTCCTTTTTAGAGAGTGCTATAGAATTACTCCGTGCCTTTGTCAGACAAAGCGTCCATCCCGTGACCGCGGCTACGTCCTGCGACTGACCGTCGCCCCGAGCCCAAGCTCACTATCACAAAAATCACAAACGAGTACAATGATGACAAATCGTTTAATTACAACTGTAAACTTTAATTACGATTTTGCGGGTTTTCTGAAGTTCCAGAGAAAGGTCTCCGATGTCCTCTCATCTCCGACATATATATATATATATATATATATATATATTGAACATATAAACAAAATAATAATAAGGAACCCACGACGAGTCGCCCACGGGTTCTTCGGAATCCCTCTTCCTCTTGCGCTGAAACGACACAATACAGTTTAAATAAAACGAAACAGGACGAATCAAGCGAACTAAAAACAAGATAAAATACGCACCAGGGAAATCTGCATGAGAACCTCCGATAGAGGCGCCTCCGTAAACACTGTTCAAACGTCAATCACCGAAGCCTAAGGAAACAACAAAAAGGAAAAGGATCAAAATCACGAAAACAACCATAATATGCAAATATCCATCGAAACCAAACTTACGGAAAATAACTCGAAGGAGGAGAAAATAACTCGAACCTCGTTGTGGGAGAGCAGCGGACTGCGCGTGTTGCCCGAGCGAAGATCGAAATGATACTGACGCTGCAGCCGCCAGCCCTTGCACGTGCCGAAGAAAACACAGATAATTCCCACGATACAAACGTCAAGGTTTCGCTCGAAGAAAAACTAAATCAGCATGGAACTCTTCAAATCTCCTAGACGCTAGCTCAGCAGAAACACAGGACCGACAGAAACTGAGTCGAAATATGAAATTCGCATTCTGTCACGTACGATCTCAGGAAACCAAAAACTGCAACGTCTTGATTCCCACGGAAGCATACCCCCAGTGGACCACCACCCCGTGGGGGATAGCATTATAAATAAGCATAGCAACATAGAGCAGCGTCCAGTTTTTTTTCGATCATTATACCGTCCAGTTTTATTACGTTCATTCTTGTATTCATTCTTTGTGTTCATTATTCTTGTGGTCATTATTGTAACGAGTATTCTTGGCTCATTAATTATTTCGTCCAGTATAGTTTGATTATTACGTTCATTCTTGCGTTAAAACATTTGTGTAACACTTAGCGTTTCGGCGGTCTTTAGTTGTTCATTATAAAAAAAAAGCGAGAGTCGCGATCAAGTTAGAGAATTTTTCGAAGTCCTCATTACATTGTCAAAATAAAATATATATATTGTAATTGCGATATTAATCCGGTTAGAGATTTGTAAAGTGTTTATCAAAATAAATAAATAAGTAAAATAGAAATTCGATAATAAATTATACCCGAGTTCGAGTAATAAACCCCATCGATAAAACACCGACGACCATCGGAACAGGCGAGCTAATGGTACCAGACAGCACCTATTTATCAAGGTAAGAAACTCAATTTTGAAAATTTCCTTCTTCTCTGATAATTTCGTTGCAACCGAGAATCGAATTAGAGTTATCTACCATCGAATTCGTTTTATTTCCGTGAACGGTTCAAAGATAAATTATTGTTTAAACCTTAACCAAAGGTTTATTTTTTTTTTTTTTATTGAAATAAAAAAGGATCGTTAAAATCACCCTCGATAATTAAATTCGAAAGGCAAGAAAATCGTGACAACAGAAACTATCGTAGTAAACGAATTGAGCTTTGGACATATTACTATAGCGAAATTAAAAAGAGAAGAAGAAGGCAAACGTAAAAATAAATTTGTATCGAACAACGGAAAATTCACATTCTTATCCAATCCATTAACGCGAAAATTCTTGTTCTACCTCCTCTCACATTAATATATATATATACATATACATATATGCGAATAACAACCTAAGCGATTCAACATTCAAATAAAAATCCGTTCAACAAGGACAAATATTTATTGCATTTAACTTTAATCCTCTCCCGTGCCAGTATCCCTGCGCATAGCAGGTTAGCCGAAAACGTGGAATTTATTTATCAGTAGCCTAAATATTAGCTAACGCTACCCACGAATAGTTAATTCATTAACAATCAATCTAAATAAATTTCTCTAATTGAAATAGTCCTTAGACTATTTCTGGTGGCAGCAACTACCGTGTAAATCGGAAGTTTCGATAAGGAAAAACATATAATATAAATTTTCAAACTTAGAAATAGATCTTATTCAGAAATCTTAATTCAATATCTTAAATACAATTATATCGTTAAATTTTCCCTTCCTGTCGAAATTCAAATTAAATCGAGCTAAATTAAATTAAATTAAATTAAAACAAACAAAATAAATTAAAACAAATAAAAAAAAAAAAAAAAAAAAATCTTGCAAATTCAACGGTTAAAAATCGATCAGAAACAAACGAGAACATAACGTTACTAGTAATAGAACATTTTATAATTTTTGGTGGCAGCGGTGGGATGCGCTCCACAGAGGATTAAAGTTGTTTTAAAAAAAGTGGATTGGTTCCACGGAAGATTAAAATTGATTTAAACAGTGAAATTCGTTCCACAGAAGATTAAGGTTGTTACGATTATCGATAAAATATATACCTAAGAAATAATGTCGACTAAATTAGAATCATTGGACAAAGACATGGTCTTGATGTTATCGGAGAAACTTAAAGCATGGGACACGAATTTTCGCGACATAAGTACAAAAATGAATAAATTACAAGACGATATGCGTTCATTGAAGATAAAAAAGGAAATCAAGACACCCGTATCATCGCCGATAATTCCCCAAGCGACAATACCGACAGAAATTAATCCCCAACCAATTAAGTTAAAAGATGCAATAGAGACAGTACCAGTTTTCGACGGACATCGACCCTCGGTTTTTCGATTTTTAAGAGCATGCGAGCACGCACGAAACATGGTTCCTAGGCATCAAGAACCTCAGTTAGTAAAATTATTAACGAACAAGCTTCGCGGACACGCGTTTCTCGCCGTGGAAGACACGGAAGTGACAAGTTTAAACGATTTCGGGAATAAATTAAAAGATATGTTCGCTCCAGGAAAAACGGTTAACGCATATAAAGGAGAATTAGCTACGATATTTCAACGACCGGGAGAAGATATTTTGGACTACATAGATCGCGTCAAAGATCTCAGACTGGCGATAATGAGCGGAGAAAGATGCGAGTACGGCACCGTATTTCAAGAAAGGATAGATCGAGACACGAGGGAAGCTTTCGTTAAGGGGCTCCCAAACGAGGTGTATATACGAGTAAAGATAGCAGGATACCAATCTTTGGACGATGCGTACTGCCAAGCCGTAAAAGCAACACGAGAATTAAAAGAAGCAAATGATAGAATACGATACCAACATTCGATACCTCCGAACAATTATAACCGAAACAACCGCCAGGACTGGAGATTTATACCGCCGTCGCGAAAACATCTAAACAACCCGGGGATAGAAGAAGATGTTAGGAAAGAAGCAAGAGCAATAATTTTGGAAGAAAAATGTATAAATAAATACCTCGATAGAAATCTAAATCAAAAAAAGGGATAATGTCACGTTAAATAATGAAGCAGAAACTAGAAAATTGAACAACGAGACGATAGGCAATGCTTATTCACTGCCTAATATCACGGAAATATTGGACCCGCTGGAAAGTGCGAATTGCCTCTCCACGTTCGACTTGACAAAAATACAAAAGCAGGACTCCACGAATTTCGTAAATGTCTCCACCACAATAGGAAAAAAGGTAGCGAACGTATCTCACTCAAAAATTTCTATAAAACCATCGGAAAGTAACTTTATCGAACTCAAAGCCAAATCATTAAATTGCAAGAAAATTCAGATTACACAGAATGAAAATATAGCTATCCCTAAATCTAAAATAGAATTTATAAGCAAAGAGGTTTGTAATAAAAATCCAAAGAATAATTCTAAATCTACCGAAGATCTTCCTAAACGTTCCATACAAATAAACAATAATTTAATTATAATGAGCACTTCCAGTGAAAATATTCATACTGAAAAGTTAGAGAAAAATCAACATGTTGCGAATAAAGTAAATAAAGAAGGAAAAAAGGGTAATTAAGGAAAAGGATTCTAAACATTTTCAAGCTGAAGAAACGCAAGTTCAACAGGCTCAAGGAAATCAAACGAGTAAAAAAGGGGAATTACCAGTCGAAAATATGTGTGTATACTTGAATAAATACGCTAGCCATTGGATTATAATTGGATTAAAAATACTTTATTGTTTACTACATCTAGTATTTGACGTAGGCAACACGAGTGTTGATCTTATGAATCCTCCTGGAAAATATAGATGGTATCATACTATACTATATCTAAAAAATTTTTGGATTAATATAGCTATAGCATTTTCAAAAATTTGTATCTTGAATGCTATTGGCAAACAATTGGATAACTGGATCGGTGTCAGTAAACCTGGGTTCTGGCGCAAAATAAAAACTAAAATAAAGAAAGGGAAGGAAATAGTAATCGGATACACGCTAGTCTTGAAGCCAACATTGCAAAGTTTAAATGAAACGATAATCGAAGAGGACGTGAAACCAACATGCGCAGATTACCTTAGAGGTTTGTTCCATAAAATTTACACTCTACAACAAATGGCAAGAGAAAACTTGATAAAATCCAAACTAGGACCAAAGGAATATTACGACGAACGAATCAACCCTCAAAATTTTAAGATAGGAGAGTTGATATATCTACTTAAAGGAACCCAGTAAAGGAAAACTCTCCGATCAATATACTGGACCACATAAAGTGTTAGAAAACTTGCAGAACCAAAACGTCAAAGTAAAGTAAAAGAGATTCCGCGAACAGTACACTTAAACAAGTTAAAACTAGCGCATAATCGAAATAAACAATAAATAAAGTGATTTCAGTGGGCAACGTAGTGCAGAAGTGTGTTGTAGTGCTGTTCAACGAGTGATACAGATAGCGAAAACCTAAAAGAAAAAAAAAAAGGAAAATTATTATGTGCTTCAATTATTGTTTGAATATAAAAACGTGTTAACTCAATGAATAATTAACTAGTGAAGGTGAAAGTTACCTTGTAAACAAGTAATCAACATGCAAGAAAGTGTACGTGCAAATATAGGTTGTGAATCCTTGTTCGTGGAACGTAATGTATGACAGCTACCTAAAATAAGTGAATAAATTAGTTTCAATTGTCTCAGTGCAAAATACAATGTTACTAAATGTCATAATTATATTGTGGTTAAATCAGAAGCAAGTGTGACTCTGTTCGTTGAATAATACAGATAGCGGAAACCTAAAAGAGAAAAAAGGAAGATTATTATGTGTATAAAACGTGTTGATTCAATGAATAATTAAAAGGGTGAAGGTGAAAGTTACCTTGTGAACAAGTAGTCACTATACAAAAGGTTTACGTGCAAAATAGGTTATGGATCTCTGTTTGCGGAACACCAAGTACAACAGCCAGTTGAAAATAAATGAATGAATTAACTCCAATCGCTCTAACGCAAAATACAACATCGTAACAGTACTGTGGAAGCGTGACACTGTTCGTCGAATAACACAGATAGCAGAAACCTGAAAAAAGGGAAGATTACTACGAGTGCTCCAATTACGGTTTGAATATAAAACATGTTAGTTCAACGAATATTTAAAAACAATGAAAGTGCAACTTACCTCGTGAACAATCAATCACCATACAAGGAGGTGTACGTGCATGAATTTCGCAGATTAATAAAATAGCTGATCAGTATAGGAAGCGGTTAGAAAATAATTAAGAAAGATTAATTGGAAGTTAGTAATAAATACAACCGGTAAAAAAGATAGTATATTGTATTAACTATTATATCTAACATGTAGAAGCATATCTTGTAATACACAATAGCGGTCGCTCATACAATATATCATACACATATTGAATTAATAAATTAAACAGTACCTTTGTGATCACAGACATAGGACGATTGAAGGCAACCGTAGTAAGTATCCAAAATATACCGAAGAATCTAATGATGTTGTGGGAATGATCCAGGTAAGCAACACAGCATCAAAATCTAAAAAGGAAAATTAAAATTACAAACAACGTTAATCTAACAAATAAAACTTAATCACTAATAATAGAACTAATTTATACTATACATAAAATAATAACAAATAACAAGCACAAGCAATAATAAAATTAATAGGAAAATAAGAAAAGTTAATAAACACAGGAACAGGTTAGAAATTAATCAAGATAGACTAACTAAATGTTAACAACAAGACACGACTAAACTCGGTACAAAAGGTTAAGTTATGCTACACGAAGTGACTGGTAACACAATACACAAAACATTAACTAAATTAAACGAGATTTAAATCAAAACACTGACTATCGAATTCGATGACAACATAACCCATGTCATTACATTAAAGTAGCACACAGTATTTACACACACAATACCACGAAACACAAAACAATGTTACAAAAACACTATTAAATAAAATCATAATGATTAACAAATAATTAGCTATTTCAATAACACACTACTGTCGACATTAAAACAACACCATACCAAAGATACACGCGAGCGACCATGTTGAAAAATCCGTCGCGCACACCCCACACATACACACCTCACACGAATAATAACCAATACAATGTAATATAGCATCATAATAGCTATGTTAGGTACTAATAAGAAAAAAAGAAGAAAAAAAAGGGAAGAGAGAGAGAGAAAAAAAAAATTAATAAATAACAACTAACATAATCATAACATATTATATATATATTATACTATATACAGGGATACAATATTCGTACACAGGAACAGGTCCGAACGAAACTTATATATATATATAAAAATATTAATTGTTTTTATATGTATGTACAGAACGGGTGGCAAATCCATCAACTCTGACATAGGAAACCTCGCATTCGATCTGGAAGAGACGGAGGAGGTTCGGTCTTGCCTCTGTGCTCAGTTGATACGCACCATCTACCATTTCGATAATGATTTTCTTTGTCAAGACTGTTTCGACAACCAAGATCCAGACGACCAGGACCTATGTGACGACCTGCCCAGTCATTTCCTATGCGAAATACCTACAAGAATACAGAATACAAATATAAGAACAAGCCGTATGTATGATTTGTATATACATGGGTCAACCACCCCCCCCCACAACCCTGCCTTAACAAAAGGTGGGGTATAGGAAATATCCTCCCCCTAGAAAGAGATTTTTTGTTCAAGGAATAGTAATCCGCACCGTAGAACTATAATGCACTTATAGAAAGAACAACGAAAAAAAAAAATTAAAAACAAAATGGAACGTCGTACCGAGGTAGAAATAAATAATAACACGCGACAGAAATGATGGGGATTGGTGGAAATCAGCGCACGCGAGAAACAAATCATGAAAACTCATTGTTAACATTTTTCTTAAATATATATTGTCAAATACAAATGTATAAAATATATATATATGTAATATCGTGGTATAATATATATATTTACAAGGAATTGATGATACAGATGTTGATTTGACAGAAAAGACGATTGTAGTTCAACCTGAACTATTCACACCAAACATACAGAAAACAGCACAACTAAATAATTAGATAACGACTCGACTTTTTACAAAATGCAATCAACACTCTCTCGGCAACGCCACTCGCAAAACTCCGTTTGTTGATTCCGCTTTTTCCCCGTCCCTTGGCAACCGCTCGTGGCCAAGATCATGTAGGCCTACTCTTTCCAAAACTACGCGATGGAAAACAAACGCCTCTGCTCTCGCGACATTTCACGCGGTTCATCCGCCAACTCCCAGTCCTCTCACTCACGATACTACACTCGGCGATCCTGCAATAACATCTGCCCTCAGATGTTGCCTTCTATCTCGCTGTCCTCAGATGCGTCACTTTCGGCGTTTATGACCCAAGGCTTCATGAAATCAGCAGTAGTTGATGACTGTTTTGGCCCCTCATGCTCTCCTACCTTCTCCACAATGTAGCGATCATTCCGCATTGCTCGCACTATCCGGTACGGACCCAAAAATCTTCCTCCCAGTTTTAATCCTGGGCCAAACTGCGTTCTCTTTATGGCCACCAACTCTCCACTTAGGTACTGTTTCGCACCTTTTCTTCTTTTGTTGTAGTGCCTCCGATTTTCCTCTTGAGTAGCAGCAATTTTCTTTTCGCGTCCTCACGCAGTTCACGACGTTGCTCTTCGAATTCCACCACCCATTCTTCTTCAACCAATTTTCGGATCTGTGGGTCTTCTTTAGTTTGCATCTCGACCCCGACAAGTAGCTGGAAAGGAGTTTTTCCCGTGCTTCTGTTTAATGTAGAATTCAGGTATTTCTGTACTTGGTCGACATGTTTATACCAATCATCGGGTTTGGGAGCAGTCAGCTTAGTTAGTAAAGGTATGAGTGTCCTGTTTACCCTCTCTACCTGCCCGTTCCCCCTCGGCACCCCCGTCGTGACTAATAAATGCTTTATATTTTCTTCTTCGCAATACTCTTGGAACGCGTTGGATGTGAACGCTGTTCCCCGATCAGAGATAATTCGTCGTGGGTTCCCAAAAATAGCCGCTTGCTTCTTCAGTCGATCGATAACATCCGCGGTATCAGTAGATCTAGTAGGATAAAGCCACGTAAACTTCGTGAACGCATCCACTACTACGAAGATGTGTGCGTATCTTTTCTTTGTAGTTGTCATAGGGCCCACATGGTCAATATGGTAAGTGTCTAACGGTGTGTCACCTTTGTCTAACGGATTTAGATATCCCTCTTGCTTGCCCGACTTTCGTTCAGCTAGGATACAATCAAGACAATTAGATACCACATGCTCGACTTTTTCACGCAGCCCCTTAAACCAAAAAGTCCTTCTTGACTATAGCTTCTGTTTTGGTGACCCCAAAATGCCCACGCTCGTGCGCCTGCCTGACTACCTGAACTTGCATAGCCTTCGGTACTACTATTAACACATCATCCTTACACTCTTTATACAAAATATTGTTCCTTATTACATACCCATCGACCTGATTGCACGTTGCGGCGTCTAAAATCCTACGAACTTCAACGTCCTTGTTCTGTGCACTTCTCAACCGTGCAATCAGCCCGTCTTCACTTTCTGTTACATACATAGTGCTCGGCAAGGGGTTTCTACTCAGAGCGTCCACATGCTGCATGCTTTTACCTGGCCTATGACACACCTGATACTTAAACTCGTCTAGTAACAAGGCCCATCTGGCTACACGCACACACAAATCTTTCTTTTTCATTGTCATAGCAAACGCTTGGCAATCCGTGACGATAGTAAACGGCATACCTAAAAAGATATATTCTAAACTTGTTCAACGCTTTTACAATTGCTAGTACTTCCAGTTCGTAACTGGTGTACTTTGCTTCGGCGGGAGTTGTTTTTCCGCTGGCAAAGTAGACCGGATGAAATTTTCCATCGTCCAGATCTAGTTGCATTAAAATTGCTCCGTAACCCTCTGCGGATGCGTCTGTATGCAACTCAGTCTCTGCGCCCATTCTATACAACTTTAACACTGGTTCGTTGACAAGCGTTGTTTTCAAGATTTCAAAGGCCTCTACTTCTCGATCGCCGAACTGAAATTTTACCTCCTTTTTCAACAAATCCGTCAAAGGCTTAGCAATCTTTGCGTATCCCCTAATAAATTTTCGAAAGTACCCCGTAAGTCCCAAGAAACTCTGAACCTTTTTTGACAGATGTTGGCTTGGGAAAGTTCACTACTGCCCTAGTTTTATGTGTAGACGGCCTTATGGTATCTTTTTGAAACTATGTACCCCAAATATTCAATTTCCTGCTGCAGAAAACGACACTTTCCCCAGTTTATAATTAACCCATACTGCTCAGCTAACTCTATGACCATTTGCAAACGTTCCCACGCCTCCTCTAAATTCTTTGCAAGAATAATAATGTCATCCATATACACGATAACAATACCCTTACCTGCTAGTTCCTTAAAAATCATCGAGATATACTTCTGAAACACAATGGGTGAAATCTTTAAACCAAACGGCAACTTCAAAAATTCATATTGCCCCGATGGCGTAACAAAAGATGTATATTTTCGGCTGTCTTTATCTAAGCACACGTGAAAGAACCCATTCTTTAAATCTAGCGTTGTAAAGAACCGAGTGCCCTGCAATGCATCTAGAATATCATCAATTAGAGGCAATGGGAAATGTGGACACTCAATAAGTTCATTGAGCTCGCGAAAATCAACGCAGACTCTGATAGAGCCATCTTTCTTCCTAACTACAACTATGGGACTTGCATATTCTGAGTTTGACGGTTTTATTATGCCTTCACTTATCCATAATTCCATCAACTCGTCCACCTCTTTTTTCTCCGAAGGTGCCAATCTTCGCGGCCTTCGAACCACAGGTTTGTCACTCTTTAACACAATTTTTGCCGTTATCCCAACGTCCCGCTTTTTCTCCGGCTTATATCCCTTAATGATATCGCGAATTGCTTCCCGATAATGCGGTTCCTGCACGTGTGTTAGGTCTATTTCATCAGTCTGTTCTATCGCGTTGATCCTAAATATATTCGGCACGTCTTTGTTAGTCTGTTCGTCAAGCCGCAAGAAAGTCACTTCGCCTCGCTTAACCCGTAATTCTACCTGATCCAGAAAATCAGTGCCCAACAACATGCCATGCTTCGTCAATATTTTGTTCGAAACAACGTGTAAAGTGATTGGCAGTTTATACCCATCAACCATCATTACCTTGGTGAATTCACCCCAGGTCTCATTGCCAGCGGAACTAAAACCGTCGAACTTAAGCTTGCATTTACCTAGCGGTGGTGACCCTAACCTCGCATACTCGTCTGATCGAATGAACGTGAGATCACTACCCGTATCCACTAATGCCACAAACCTACAATCATCTATCGCCACTTCCTTCATATACTTCCTCTTCTCGGATCTTGACACTACGCAGGTCTCTTTCGGTCGCGCCGTACACCTCGCTGCAACATGTCCAAATCCGCCGCACTCGAAACACCTAACACCTTTTCCTCTCTCCGGACACTTAACACTCAGATGATCCTCACTACCGCAAACGAAGCATCTTCTTTTCTTCATTACCTCTGCAGACCGACTGGGCTTCCCTTTATTCTCGGTTTTAGCCGGCTTCACGATCGACTTTACTCTGCGACTCTTCTGCTCTTCGTACATCACTAACCTCTTCCTCAACTCTTTGATTGACGTAGCGCCGTACAATATAGCCTTATTGCTCTCGTTGTCTATTATTCCATCCACTATGTATTCCACCTTTGCTTCCTCCTCTATGTCCACATGGCTGGCTATTTCGAGCATGCGGTACATGTAAGCCAAACATGCTTCATCACTCTCCTTTTTTTGTTTCTTCAAGTTTCTGATGTACCTGCCTACTGTTAACTTTCCTCGAAAATTCTTTTATTAGCCCCCTCTTCAACTCATGCCAAGTCCTGGCGTGACACTCCGAAGCTCGCGAATATTTTCGCTGATCCCTTCAGCAGCTTCCTCGCGTAGACTGTCTTCTGTCCATCCGACCACATGCACGTATCAGCGACTTCCTCGAACGACTCGAACCATCGTTCGACATTTTCACCTTTTGTTGCCACTAAACGACTCAAGTGCATCTTCGACGTCTCTAAAACTCAGTGTCGCACCAACACATGCCCTTCGACAACATTCATCACGGTCCTGATACACCCTTCGCGTACCTCTCTTGTGTCTTCCTGCGTATTTTTTGTCATCTTCGTCCTCACTTTCGTCGTCGCTTTCTTCTTCCGACGAAACATCGTTACCGTCCATGGCCGCTTGTAGTCGTACGCGTAATTCTGCTTTTCTTCCCGTCGTTTTTAGACCCAAACTAGCAAGGCGCTCTTTCAACTCCTTCGTATTCATTTTCTCAACATTTTCGTCTTCGTTACAATCACGCTCAGCTCTCTGTACATTTTCTAAATCTCGTTGACCGGTTGGCTCTTCACCGCCCGTCGCTCCCTTAGGATACGATTGTCCAGCCCTACACGCCCGATTCAGCCTCGCAATCAGCACTGACCTCGCGCCCGATATAGGGAGGTTCATTCGCGCTAGCTTACTTCTCAGCTCCTCCAGCGTCGAACCTTCTTCACCCGACAATCGTTCGTCCCCGACGTTTGCCATTTTTCACACTACACCAACTTAAACGGTCAACGATATCGTCTTTTACCGCACCGCGTACCGATAAACTCACAACTAGCGCGAATAGCTCTGTTAAACCGTTTCGTTTTCTGTTTTGTCCAATCTCGGCTGAGCCCCCAAAAATGTAATATCGTGGTATAATATATATATTTACAAGGAATTGATGATACAGATGTTGATTTGACAGAAAAGACGATTGTAGTTCAACCTGAACTATTCACACCAAACATACAGAAAACAGCACAACTAAATAATTAGATAACGACTCGACTTTTTACAAAATGCAATCAACACTCTCTCGGCAACGCCACTCGCAAAACTCCGTTTGTTGATTCCGCTTTTTCCCCGTCCCTTGGCAACCGCTCGTGGCCAAGATCATGTAGGCCTACTCTTTCCAAAACTACGCGATGGAAAACAAACGCCTCTGCTCTCGCGACATTTCACGCGGTTCACCCGCCAACTCCCAGTCCTCTCACTCACGATACTACATATATATATAATTAATTAAAAAGAAAAAAAAATAAAATTAAACAAATATATTTAACAAACATAAGATAGATAGCTTTGCATTTAAATGTATATATATATATATATATATTGAACATATAAACAAAATAATAATAAGAAACCCACGACGAGTCGCCCACGGGTTCTTCGGAATCCCTCTTCCTCTTGCGCTGAAACGACACAATACAGTTTAAATAAAACGAAACAGGACGAATCAAGCGAACTAAAAACAAGATAAAATACGCACCAGGGAAATCTGCATGAGAACCTCCGATAGAGGCGCCTCCGTAAACACTGTTCAAACGTCAATCACCGAAGCCTAAGGAAACAACAAAAAGGAAAAGGATCAAAATCACGAAAGCAACCATAATATGCAAATATCCATCGAATATTGTGAAGTTTGTTCCTTGATCAGTGAGAATAGCTCTCGGTGACCCGAAACGACAAATAAATTGCTTTACGAATGCATCCGCTACCTCGGCTGAAGAGATTCCTCCTATTGGAATCCCGATAGAGTATTTTGTTAATAAATCTTGGATAGTTAATATATATTCATTTCCCCTTTGAGTTTTTGGCAATGGACCTACAATATCCATACTAATCTTGTCGAACGCTTTACCTGGTGTATCTGTAAGTACCATTTACGTAATCTTGAATTTCCCTTTTCATGTTTTCCCAATAGTAATATTGTCGTATTCTTTGATAAGTTTTTGTTATTCCCTTGTGTCCTGCTACGCTTGATTCATGTTTTTCTCGTATTATATTGTTCCGTGCTTCCACAGGCGGGGTAATTACTTCCCCAGAGCAAAATGGTGATGATTAGGGTCTTTTCCATAAATATTTCCTTCAATTTTCTGATTGTATATCGCCAGGGTATTTCCTCCAAGTTTCCTTTGCTAATGCTAAAGGAAGTAAACTGTTTTTCGTTTACTACATCTAGTAGAGATCGTAGTGAGTTTAATAAATTTTCTGGTGCTATTGGAATATTTCTATTTTCCTTTATTGGTAGAGATACGATGTATTTCCCGGAATCGTAGTTCAATCTTGCTTTTTCCAACATTAAATCTTCATAACGAGGTAATTTTCCCGTCTCCTTCATTTCTAAGGCTCCTTTATCTATCGGATTGCCATGTACATCTATGAATATTATTTTATGGTCATTT
>JACSOB010000272.1:0-27016 GCA_019677175.1 Bombus sylvicola | reverse complement strand
TCGTTAGGAAAGATCAATTTTGGTCTCAAGCTCCCGTTAGCGTTGCAGCCTCTGCTCTTACTCGTTTGGCCAAATCCTCGTTGGCCAAATCCTCGTTCGACCATATCCTCGTCCTCTTTGGCCGAAACCTCGTCCTGCAGTCCTATTCTGCCGCAGCTGATACGCACCTCCTTGCGTTGCGCTTTCCTCGTTGTTTCCGCCAACGTTTCCATACACGTGTTTGTACAATTTCTTGCCATGTGGCCGTACTTTCCACAGCCATAATACTTTATGTCCTTTTTTCAGCTGTGAATGCATTTGACCTTGTCCTATCACTTTCCCTCTTGCTACGCTACTAATGAAGTAATTGTTTTAATGGTAAAATTTGTGGATTTTCCTCAAATTGTACATCTTGCCTGGTTTCTCTCTTCTTTATCTTCCTTTCTCCTCCTTTTCTTCTTTTCTTCTCTTTTACTTTCTTTCCTGCCTTATTTTTATGTTTCTTTTCTTTACTTTTTATCTTTTTACAACAAAAGATCATCAGGAAGTTTTTTTGTTCTGCTGTTGCTTCTTCATAAGATTTTTCTTTTACGCCAAACATTGATACTAAAAACAATAACTTTTTTGCTGTTTACGTGGAATCCCGCACGGACGCCAGGCCGCTTCTACCAGAAAGCGGCGTGGTAGTGTCGGACTCCAGCGCCGACTAAAACACTCCACCTGCCTTCCGGCTGCGATCGAGAGAGGCCAGGAACCACTGAGCGTCGCAGCGGGACCTCTCCCGCGCGCCTAATGCCACCGCCGATTGAGCTGTGTGCAATACCATTGTCACACCGCCTTTCGCCCGGTTCCCCACCGGTCTGTTTGGCGGCCCCGTAGGCGCTTGTGCACGCCAAAGCGTCCAAGCCCGAACCCCACGGGGGCGGAGACGTGGCGGACCCGGCGCGCTTCGCCAACGCCACACGGAGTCCCAGGCGTTCAGCCATCCAAGTACTATCCGTGCCCGGCGCTGCTTATCTTTCGTGATCTGACGAGAACGAGTGCACTCCAGCGCGGTCAGGCCGCAATACAACTGCTACAATAATTGCTGCAGAAATGACTACTACTGCTACGTATACCAATCCTGTTTGGACATCCATTTTACATATTTCTCACGCATACTCACCGAAAATGTCAGTAGATCGCTCTGACTGAGGAACGTAATATGAACAACGACCTCTCGTTTGTCTTAGCTTCAACACTGGTTTCTCGCTCAGCGCTGCTTTCAGTCTTACAAACGCTTCTCGCTCGCGCAACTCGAACCTAAATGGGACATCTTTTTTCAGCAGATCTGACAATGGTCTCGCAATGATAGAGTATCGGGGCAAAAACTTTCTAAAATATCCCGTTAAACCCAGGAAACTCTGAACATCTTTAGCGGACCGAGGCTCCGGAAAATTAGCGACGGCCCTGGTTTTGCATTCCGATGGCTGAACGTTACCGCCTTCGACAATATGGCCCAGATACTCTATCCTCGTTTGTAGGAATCGACACTTATTCCAGTTTATGAGTAGTCCGTGTTCGCTAGCGACATGCAATACCGTCCTTAATTTTTCGATTCCACTCGAAAAGTCAGTCGATGGCACAATCAGATCGTCCATGTACGGAAACAACAACCCCCGTCGCGATCAATTCTTTAAAAACGGCGTTTATAAATTTTTGAAAGACGGCCGGCGAGTTACATAGTCCAAATGGGTATAGACGCGTTCTATACCCGACTGTTAACCGACTATTAACCGACTGAAGAGTTTACATTCCTTTGTTTTCGATACGCTGCGGGCACACATACTTCCACACACTGAGATTCTTATACTTAGAATCTCTACTACTCATTTAACCTAGTCCAGCACAGAAAATTATACATGTCTCAACAGATCTTTTCTATTACGGCAAAATATAATTTACCATTTAAATAATTTGTTGACTTCTTTAATACATATGTAGTAACCTATGATGCTTAGAGTAAGGACAAGTAATGATGTTTTATTTAGAGTTTAGTGTAGATTAATAAGCGATACTCAATAACAAAAGGACCGATTGCAATATCGCGGTACGTCTTATTATCATTCTATCTCGTTCCTCCACTTACACTCTCTGACTTCTCGATTCGTACTCCGCGACCTCTCAATCCACACTGCGTTCTCTCGACTCGCATTCTGGCCGTTCTAGCATCGCTATGACTTTTCCTAGGCCCACCACACACGTGTTCCGCAGACGCTTGTGGCCAGGGTCACGTAGGTCTTTTCTACGAAACTGTGCACTTGAAAAGACCGATGTCACATTGATATTCCCGATGGTGCCTCGGCTCTCGCGACATCGTTCATGGTTATCTCGATGTTTCTTAGGCCCTTTTCCCCGATATTACACATATATAATATAATAAACGGAACGGAAAGTTGCCTTTTCATTTATTCGAACATAAATACCATAATCTCGAGAAAAGTAACCATCCGTTGTACCTAATCCGTTCGTACGGTTCTCGAATTGCTGCACGAAATCCATGTTAGATGTTGCATGCTTATCAACACGTATGAGCATAACATGTGAACGATGGTAGAATCTGAAATACAGTAGAATGAAATGAAGAGAAAGGTTTGTTAATGAATTCAACGACCTCCGTAGCTTCCATTGTATCTCTAAATTGTTTACAGCTGGGAAAATTAATCTCAATCAATATTCTTGTAGTAACGTATGGATTCTTAGAGTAAGGACAAGTAATGATGTTATATTTAGAGCTAAGTTTAGTTTAATAAGCGATACGCAATAACAAAAGGGCCGACTACAATATCGGCGTACGTCGATTTACACTCTGTGACCTCACAACTCACACTGCGCTTCTCAACTCGCATTCTGGCCGTTGTAGTATCTCTTTTTGTCTTTTGCTAGGCCCACCGCACACGTGTTCCGCAGACGCTCGTGGCCAGGGTCGCGTAAGTCTTTTCTACGAAACTATGCACTTGAAAAGACACATTGATGGACCCGACAGCGCCTCGGCTCTCGCGACATTGCCCATGGTTAACTCGATGTTTCTTAGGCCCTTTTCACCGATATTACATTCTTATATAAAATTTCCATTTTGCAATAAAAATGTAAAATATCGAATACATCGAACAGTCCTAACTCTACGCAAAACTTTATTTCACTGATAAAACTCGTTCACTGTACGATTCGCTCGACATTAGACCTTTCGCTCTAACAGCCCCCTTCGCGTGCGTATGCTTCGTAGCGATTCGTTTTCCATTCCAACAATCGTTTCTTCGTTAAACCGAGATTTTAATAACGGTTGGCTTTGATGAACATTTATATAAACGAGTAATAGATAAAACAATACGCGTAAACCGTTCAAAGTCTTACGTATCGTAATACTGCATTGGCAATTCAAAAAGATCTCGACGATCGAAAAACAGCGATCATTCAGCGCGAACTTAATCGCTGTGGCACGCGATTGACACGACAGAGCGTGTTACGCCGGGCGACTCTCTACCTGGACCAGGTCATACACCGCGGGCCAGACGGACACCAGATGTCCGCTCGTCCTTACGGCGAACTCTCAATAGCCTTAACTACCCGTCATAAATCCGAGTAATTTGCTAGCTAAGGTCCTTCAGACCCAAAAAATGTCTTTTTCTAAATCACTTTCGAGAGACTATTGTTTACAACGGCTTGACAAGGGAAAGTTGGGTTTTTCCGCGTACGATGCTTCCTAATAACAACTTTCTATCGAGGGCAACTAAGACCCTTCCTAGTCCACCAACCTTCGTTTACCCAATTAACAACGAAGCCTATTTCCCTCACTCTCTTAGCCAAAATCGTCACCAACAAATCCGATGGTCCCGTGCACTAGACACACCCATCACTAGCTTTCCTACGACACAGCATCATCACTGTAACTCACTGCTCCTACAACCTCAGGAGAGTCAAGTCAAGCTTCTTCTACACCGCTAGAAGAGCATAACTTAGTCGGTTCTCGGTATTGCCGAACATGTATCTCCTCTACTGAATATATTATAGTGCTACGTC
Source organism: Bombus sylvicola (assembly GCA_019677175.1). Classification (NCBI taxonomy): domain Eukaryota; kingdom Metazoa; phylum Arthropoda; class Insecta; order Hymenoptera; family Apidae; genus Bombus; species Bombus sylvicola. The sequence continues at coordinate 22,978 of JACSOB010000272.1, read as the reverse complement.
CACTAATACACTAAATTCAATTGTAAGAGCCCTGCTCTAGCGTACATCTCTATCTCATCTTCATGTGATAAGTTGCCATTTATATATCTCTACTCAACAGTGTAATCTAAGTGCTGGAAATATATAGTTTATAATTCTGTGAATCACAGTGTTATACAAACTGAATCACCCCTTATTATCTCAACGGAAATCAGGGGATCGATCAATTCGTGGTGTCGATTGCTATAATCGTAACGGGAATTTACGACTCCCGTTGACGTCTCTACTCGCGAGCGCGTCTCCCCGCGATTGGTCGAAAGTACAGAGCGAGAAACAGTTGATCGCGCGAAGGTGAATACACCTGTCGCGGCGTAAAATTACCATCGCCAGCGAAACAAGAAAAATTTTTCCCGAGAAACCTGATACGTTCTGACGGGATGGAATTACATTCGAATTATATCGTGAACAATGGAGAAATGTTATGGAACAAAGTGGCACCTATATAATTCAATAAATATACATCGAGTAGAAATGCAAATCCGAACAAACATTTTCCTATCGCACTTACGCACGTTGTCCTATCATCCCGTGTCTAATAGGATGTAGAGCGCATACATAGACAACATAAAGCTGCGATCAAGTGCCACGACACGTGCAACTGGGTCGAAATTGTGCAGCTCGTACTATTAGACATTCCAACCACGATAAACGTAAAGGCAACTGAAATGATCTACGGCACCGGCATGCGATTGCCGGCGGAGATCTTTTGCCAACCAATCAGCGAGCCAATCCGGAATTCGCGAACCTGCTAAAAGAACGGATGGGGAAGGTCAGAGCATAGCCTTTTACACGACATGGCGAAAGAAATATATTCGTTTTCCGCGAGTTGCAATCTTCGCCGTGCGTAATTTAAGGCATGACGCGATTAGAGTCCCTTTACAGCCGCCTTAAGACGGGCCCGTCAAAGTAATGCAAAGAGGCGAGAAGACGTACGCAATCAAACTCAACAATCGCGACGTATCTGTTTCCGGAGACTGGCTAAAGCCAGCCTTTGTAGTACCGGAGGACCTCGAAGAGAAATCGGCCGAAACCAGTAACGCGCTTGTTCCGGTAGAACAGATGAACGCCCGCAGCGAAGGCGGTGCAACTATCGACAATCAAAATAACGGAGAAAACATTAGCAATAGGTTACGCGGTCTGGGCGAAGAGTCCGTCTTCCTGATTGGCAACAGGCAGGTTACGGTTATGCATCGTAAATTATCGGACACGAGATATTCTCCGAAAACATTAAAAACTGCGACGGTCGAGGTAAACACGTGATGATCATGTCACAATAAAAACGTTGTCACTGGTATGGGGGTGATATAGCGGCACATGAGTCAGAGGAAAATTAACATCGTGTTGTTGTTTCGCCTCGGAGTGTCAAGTTCGTAAGGATGCAAGTAATGTAGGAACAAATATACTCCGGGCAAAACAATGTCGTCGCTATGTCGAACAAAGACGAATTTGAATCATCCGACTCCTCCCCCCTCCCCCGACTAGTATAAATAAACCGTCGCAACCGAAAGAGTACAGTATCTTCGAGTATCTACGGGTATCAATGAGCGATCTACCGAGTTACTTGACGATCATTTATCGAGTATTCATCCGCGATTTTACTTGGCGATTTATACTATGTATTAACTACTCAGCGATTATAGGCTGTACCTTAATTTATTCTTTTAATAAATTCGACAGTTACGACAACGAACGATAACCTCAAATAAATCTCACGGTCAAGCTTCCGATATACCTTGTCCTCTACATATTTCTTTACAAAAGACCTGGGCCAACTATTGATGTTAGGAAGGAATGGATTGTAGACTTAGGTACAGCAACTTATTGGTATTGTGGAAGTAGCTGCCACAAGCAGGTATCTTATCATTCTAACTAAAGACAAATTGTATCGACAAAATATTTATTATATCATTGTAAAATAAACTGTACAATCGTATGGTACAATTTAACGTCATCATTCATTCCTACAATCATTCAGTTATTATATACAAAAGTACATCTCATACCAAATAGTATTGCAATTGAGCCACTCAGAAGACAAACTGATTAATTATATTTTCCGATATTACCTCTATTTATATAGAAATATAATACTAAATACTAAAGTATATCATAAGTATTTCATATTTGAAATAACAGTCAACTTAACGGAATTAATCTGTTTGACTTCTCTGCGGCTCAAGTCATGTATCAATATATGTACAGTCTGTAGTTTTAATATTTTAAGCGTGTATTGTATACAGGACACTTGTCTTTAATAAATTTTGCAAATCTGTTCATAGTAAGTGATGGATCATTAGGCCAATGCCAAATAAAGCGACTTTTAAAAGCTTCAATGAAGCTTGCTTCTGCTGAACTTGGTCTATGAAGGTCGAATATCTTCTCGTTTGTTTTGCAATTAAAAACATACGTCCTGGAATGTGTTTTACTGACATACCGATTCCAAGGATTTGCGGTGCTTCTTAAAAATATTACACTATGTGGTATGAAATATAATTTGTCCTTATTATAACCATTAACATCTAAAGTATTTTCTGGAAGTTCGTATACTAAAGCATCGCAATTATTTTTCATTTTACGTTGTGTTACTCGCAACTTTTCACATATATCTGAACCAACTGTTAGTAGTTCTTTGGCACGTATTCGAGTATAGTTATTTCCTGCTGGTTTCCACAAAGCTTCACAGAACAACTTCGTTTCCTCGTTCCTTTAAACAAAAGTCATACATTAGTATTACATAAAAGTACTCCTTCAAAAAAACATTTCATTACTGGAAATCTGTAAGTTTATTATTGAATTCAATAAGATTCAGTTGCTTACCTGCTCCTCAAATATTTTTTACTAATGTCCACTCCTCCTAAGTAGAATGCATCTATAATATGCAATGCATGTACTTTCTGTTGATGTCTAAACTCCTTAGTAATTTCATATACAACTTCTGCGTATACAAGTGTATGTGGTGGTAATTCTATGTCAATGTCATCGACTCGAACCCAAGAATTCTTTATATATCTATATACGTCATTCCTTCCCATGCCCATATAAAATGTAGCGTTCTTCTTATCATCATCAGGCCTTGACTTTGTACCACATGGCATACAAAAGGTGATAATAATGCATTTTCAATGTTAAATTCCATCAATTGTACTGGATTAATAGTAAGGAATGAAGTATCTTTCAAAAGAGTATTCAATTTATCTTTTTGCTTTCGTGTGTCTTGGGATTGTCCTAGTTTCATCACGAAGTTTCCAATATTCTAGACATTGTTTGCGCATATCAGCTTGTTTTGTCTCAACAAGAGTCTTATCCTCGTAAAATGCAGCAATTTTACACAGACCTGTTGTTTGTTTTCTGCCCAAATCTTTGTTAGAAGCACGTAGATATTGAACAAATTGTTTCTCTCTTTTTTAATTCATTATATGATACTAATTGTAAAACATGGTCATTTTCACCACCTTTTTAAAAGCAGACGATTAACATGCTTCAGATATTCCACAACATCTTGTGTCCCACCTCGTTTCTTCTTACATATTAAGTAACGTTCTGAATTTGCTGGTCTAGAAGAGTTTGGTTTAAAAATACAAACTTCTTCAAAGCAGCGATACATTAAATAAATTAAACCAGCACTAAAGGGTGTAAAAAGGTCAAATAATTTTGTCACAAAATCACCACCCTCTCTTACAATCATCAATGCTATTAAACATTGACAAAGATACAGTTGTTTTGAAAGAATTTCTTGTATACTTTCTTGTCCTTCTACTGAAAATCCTCCATCAGACATCATAAAATGTACTCCTTTGCCATGGGTATGCTGCATTATAAGATTTGTAAATGCCTCTTGATTATCTGGCTCAAAGACATCACCATTTTCTTTCGGTCCATAGTATGGATGAAATGTTTCACAGGGACCCGCATAAAAATCAGCTAATTTGAAATCATTTTCATTTTTTAGAGTAAGACCAAATCCTTTAGCACGCCATTTCTTTCGCCATAGAACATATTCACTAAAACCACCTGGTCCAGCACAAACATCTGCAAAGTATAGCAGCTCATTCTCCCCCAAACCTTCTGGATTAGTAAACATAAAGTTACATGCTCTATCTATATTCGCCATTTTAACAGCAGCACGATTTAAGAAAAATGCTCCACGAATTGTTTCATAAGGATTACAACGTGTCCTTGCTCGACGCACTTCAACGTCATCCAAATGATCGAATACTGTTTTTGCATTGATAATATTTTTCACTATATCTTCACAACAGAAATCAATTTCATCATCTATGGTCAACTTTTTAGGTCCCCGATATAACCAGTGCTGCAATTCTTCTAATGCAGGTGTATCAGAATTTGGATTTCTTATCCATTTCATATCTTCTACGCACTTTATTACTTCCTCTGCAGGATTCCATTTAAGACCTGAAGCTTCAAGTCCAGGAACATGATGACCAAGACCTCTACGACCATGCTGTTTAGGTGCTTGAACTGGCTCTGAACGACCTTGATTATTTTTTCCAAGGCCGCAACCTTCTTTATATCCCATCATTCGCATCATCCTTTTGCCCTTATCGAGGAGATTGTTCGTCTCTTGCGTTATTACTTCTATTCTTGTATTGTTAACTCCCTTTTCCTCATTATCCTCCTCGTCAGATTCACTTGAACTTCTCCGAATTTTTTGTCGTTTACTATGGTTATAAGTATCTCCTTCACATTTCTTCCTTTTTGTCCTAGTTTCCAATTTTTCTTGCATCTTATGTTGATGCATCAGTCGCATAACAATACACTCACGTACAAGAATATTGTAATATTCAGTAACAACGGTAGAATTAACCAGTTCACAAGTATAAGGAAAGTCACTTTATACACTGTGACGAAATAATATCCAAGAAACTTGTTAAAACGTGCATAGAAAATACATGAATCAGACTGAGAAACCACTCCGCACTTTCGTCACTAACTTCGACACAACCGTCACCGACTAGACGCAGAGTGAGACTGACCGCAGCGGCCCAGAGGCAACGCCAACGTACCCCAATCTGCTACTGCACCGCGATCTATAGTAACCCGACAGAACAGGAAACAGAGAAAACAGTTTAAACGTATTTCGTGTTTCACCTTGCCTGGACCGAACTAGTTGAAACAGTCGAGGCTGACCCATGGGGAAGGCGATACAGGACGGTGACGCGGAAACTACGCTCGAAATGCCCCCTGGCAACGATGGAAATGGAACCTGCGCTGCTGCTGCGGATCATCGGGACGCTTTTCCCCCCCGCAAGAAAACAGAGCAGCAGAACTGTCGCGGGAAACAACACGGACGTTGGAATGGAGGGATGACTGCGAAGTCGCGGAGGAGGAGATATGGCAGGCGACAAGAAGAATGGCCTCCCGCGTCGTGACGCCGGGCCCGGACGGAACCTCGGGTCGGATCTGGGGGGGAACTGATGGGAGTCATGGACCCCAGACTTCGGCGCCTCTACACAAGATGCCTGAAAGAGGGAGCTTACCCCCGGGCGTGGCGGACGGCGAGGCTGGTCTAGCTCCGTTAGATGCCTGTTAGACGAGGTCGGCAAACTACTCGAGAGGGTAGTCGCCACCCGCTTGGAGCGACACATAGCGGGTCAGGTGCCAGGTTGGCACGAAAGCAAGTACGGCTTCCGGAAGGGACCCTCGACGATTGACGCGGACAGACGCGTGCGGGCACCTGCAGAGGACATGGTTTCCCGGAACGACGTGGCGCTGGCGGAATCCTTGGACATCGTCAACGCGTTTAACTCCATGCCATGGGACAGGATACTGACTTCCCTGGAGCACTTCTAGGTTCCCAGCTACCTCGTCCGGCTGATCCGAGCCTACCGCGACGACAGGTGTATATGCTACACCAGCAAGAAAGGGGAGGAAAGGCGACCCGTCGAGCGCGGAGTCTCACAGGGCACGGTGTTTGGACCGATCATATGGAACATTGCGTACGACGAGGTACTGCGATGCCCGCTGCCCCCAGGCGCGGCCATAGTATGCTATGCGGACGACACCCTGATCCTGGTGGGGGACGTGGCTGGCACGAGACGCTGCGCATCGGCGAAATCGCAACGGCCTGCGCGACCCGTGCTGTGCGCGGACTGGGCCTGAGTGTCTCCCCTGCGATGTCGGAGGCCATCTGGTTCTATGACAAGAAGAGGCGAGAGACCCCACCGCCCGACCTATACATAAACATGGCAGGCGAAACCGTCCGGGTGGGATTGCAGATGAAATATCTGGGTCTCATCATCGACAGCGAGTGGACGTTCGAGCCACATTTCGAGTCCCTGATTCCAAAATTGTCGGCGGCTGCTAATGCCTTTTGCGGCCTGTTACCGAACATCGGCGGGGCGGGAGACGCGGTGCGCCGACTTTACGAGGGCGTCGTTCGGACCCGAGTGATGTACGAGGCCCCGGTATTGGCGGACGACCTGATGGCGAGTCGTCGCAGCATATCGCTCCTGAGGAGGCAACACAGGGTAACCGCAATCAGAATCATTCGGGGATACCGGACGTTGTCCCGCGCGTCGGCGGCCGCCCTAGCCGCGCCCCCCCACCCGTGGGAGCGCCGGGCGCTAGCGCTCAGAAGAAGATACTCCCACCGGAGAGTATGCTATCCGGAAGAAGATCTGACCGAGCAGGCGGCTCCAAGCGACCTAGGAACCGCTGAGGAGGACACGTGGGACCTGTGGCGATCCCAGGTGATCAACGAGGGAGGCGAATATCTAGTCGCGGAGGCAGTCCTCCCAAACTGGGAGGCATGGAGAAGCCACCACGGCCTCCCGCTCACATTCAGAATGACCCAAGTGCTCACCGGACACGGCGTGTTCGGCGAGTTCCTGAAGAGAATCAGACGAGAGACGACAGACATCTGCCACCACTGCGGAGAGGGCAGGGACACAGCGCAGCACACCCTGTAGCTCTGTCCGGCGTGGGAGCTGCCCCGCTACACTCTGCAGCACGCCATAGGAGAAACATTGACCCCGCCCCCCAGCGATTGCAGAAGAGGTGTTGAGAGGATCACGAGGCCGTCCGCCTCTTCTGCGAGCGAGTTATGCTCGCGAATGGATAGGAAATTGTTTTGAAATGTAACAATCATTGCAATAATTATGTCCGTTCGGAAGTCGTATTACTGGATACTTATATTCACAGATTTCAATTCACTTATCCATTGATTGATGTTGGGACAAATGAGGAACTTCGCATGTTATTAGATTAACAAATAAAATGTATTGTTCCTGATAAATGGTATGCAGAATAGCAATGGAAATAAAAGACGGGTTTATATTACAGTTCAGGTGACTGATAGTAGGAAAGCAGTGATGGAAAATGAGGCAACGTATTATAAAATTGAATCCCTAAGTATAGCATGTAGATAATATTTTGAGTGTTGACGGAGGACAAAATTATGCACATTCCTTTTCAATTCCAAGGAAATACATCATCGATGAGTCAGTTGTCAAAACATGATGGAAATTGCTCATTGTTAATTGAACAAGTTTGATGTAATTTCACAAGCTAAAGATTTAACTTGAAATTTGTTTGAAGAAATTTGTTTTTGCTTATACCTGACGTCAAGTGCGGTACTAAGTATCATGCTTTTATACATATTGTTTTCAATATTTTTGTGTTGAAATAACGTCGTTTCGGTGTCTGTTTTGTACTGCAGGAATACCCGAAATAATTATACTCGTCGTGTACAGCTAAACAACTAGAGGCAGTTGATTCTATTCCTGGAACGCGTTGGATTCTTGTTTACATGGTACGTTGATTAGAATGACTTAGAGGTGGGTTACTGGGGGTGTGAGTAATTATGTTTCAGCCAGGCTTGGATAGAGAACGCGTTTAATCGACGTTTAAAGGTCCGCTTAAAATACACATGCTCCGGTAGTTTCTAATTGGATCGTTATAGATGTCGTATACTTTCTGCTAAATCCGTTTTTGGGAGATATTAAGATGAAAAAGTTCATATTTTTAAAGAGGGGAAGAGAGGTGGTATTCTTTGGATAAAGGTAACAATTTTATATTGTTACGACCGTTCGCGGAGAGACGCGGTCGCTAGGAAAACGCGTCAGCGGGAGGCGTAAGTTCTCGCTACGATTATGTTAATCGACGCCGCGAAATAGTCGTTCCCCTGTTTCGGTTAAGACAACAGAGGTGGTTTAATGAATGTAACACTGTATTAACAGGTTAACCAGGAATGATATATTTTACAATAATATGGTGAAGATGTTACAGATAGTTGACTCGACTTTATGATATTTTTATATGAATTCGTTTGCTCGTCAGATTTGTCGATGTGTCACGTTTGACTCGTCAGAAGGAACTGATCGCTTTTCGATTATTCCTTTGTCTCATTTGGAAGACGACCCCCACTATGCTCGGGTCACGCCACCGCTCGCCCCTATGATTACGTATGCCACTTCTTGTGTGTGAAAACGTAACGGTCAAAAATCGACGTTTCTAGAGCTTGCTGCTCGGCGATATCTAGGCTCTCGTCGATACATTGTATATGATCCGGCGGGGAGATAAGACGAAAACTTGTAAAACATGGAGATTTTACAAAAGACAAACGAGCGGTTCCGAGAAGGAGTTCCCGTCCGGGTGGTTCGAGTCGAATCACTTACTACCATGTGGGTCCGTTTGGCTGGATGGCCGAAGATAACCCAAACACTCAATTTGGAGATGATGGAACATCCCATGCAGTACTTGCCGAAGGCGAAAAGTTTAAGAACAGGGATGCTAGTCGCCGTGCTAGTAGATTTTAAGGAAGCTAGCGCTTGGGAAAGAGCCATCCTTTTACAAAGGACCATGACTGGCTACATCGTCTTTCTAATCGATTGGGGGTTAGAAAGCGAGCAATGTCTCGATTCAATACGGCTACTTCCCCGTAATTTGGCAAAAATGGCACCGTGGGCTAGAAAAATCGTCCTGCCAGGTGTACGAGAACAACCGATCCAAGGGAAGAGACATCGAGTGGCCCAATTCACCATGTTGAGACGGACAGGGAGCCTAGTCAACATCGATCCTTCTCCAGGAGAAGCAACAACTGCAAGGTTGCTGCTGGACCGAGAGCCGGGAGAATCCGCAAGAGATATGGCAGCATACTGGCTGGAGTTGGGATACCTCGATCCCCAATAATCGCTACTCTTGCCAGACTCTTTTTTTCTAAGTATAATAATTCTTGTATGTATGGTTGTATGTACAGTATTATGTGGATATTTGTATTTTTTTATATATATTAGTACTGAATTGTATATTCTTAGTCAAATATGGTTTTGTATGTATGGTTTTGCATGTATGGTTTAGTATGTATGATGGTATGTACAGTTTTATGTGGATATTTGTATTTTTCTATATATATTAGTACTGAATTGTATATTCTTAAGCAAGACTGTAGGTGAATAAAAACTAATGAAAGCTTAAAAACTTGTTAACTCTCTCTTATCCTTCCTTTCCTTTCACACAAGTCCTACAATATTAAATTTAATGTTCAGCTGTACGAATTGTAAAGTGCAAAATAAAAAAAAAAAATAAAAAAGTAAAATAAAATAAAGAAAGGAATAAAAGAAAAAAAATAAAATAAAATAAAAAAAGTTAAATTTAAGATATGTTTCAAACTAATCATCTTTCAAATGAAGTACTTGTATACTCTTCTGTAGAGAATTTAAAATTGCATCGAATCGCGTCTAAAAATCTTGGCATTGAACTAATCCGCGAGCTGGTCATGTTTTTATTTTTGGTAATAAAATAAAAAATACAAAATGAAGTAAATAAAGTCCAGCAATCCAACAATATCCTATTGTGTAATTACAAGCTTAACATGTACAGCTTTTCCCTGTATCTTATTATTACATTCAATTGCATAATGATACCTGATTAAGAAAATTAGATTCTTCCCTGTAGTGGATTTTCTAATAAAAATCGTTTTTAAAAAAATTCGTTTAATCCGTATGTTTTATTTTTTACTTTTTTAGTCTTTACAGTCGTCGTTACAGTTGTCACATAAAAATGTATTTTCTCAAATTTCTCCTCGGCTAAACCAACAATTATCTCCAATAGAAAATTGTCAAGTTTTTGAAATGAGCATTCGTTTCAAATTTCAGCTTTTTACAGCTGTACGCAAAATGAACGTTATTTAGCTTCGATAGTATTACGCAGGCATACTGAAGGCACCACGAAGTGGAACGCGTCTATTGAGTGGTCCGCTCGAGCTGAAAAGTGCTACCGCGAGTCGTCTCGCGCATTAGCTGACTCGAAAATGTTAGCGCATCTGATTCCAGGCGCGCCCGTGAGACTCGCTCTCGACACTTCCGATAACGCCATAGGTGAGGTACTTCAACAGCGCGTCAGCGATACCTGACAGCCTCTAGGTTTCATGACGAAATCGCTATCACCCGCGCAACGGAAGTACGGCGCGTACGATCCAGAGTTACTAACGATGTACAACGCGGTGAAACGATTCAGGCACACAGACGAAGGGAGAGATTTCGGGATCTACACGGATAACAAACCCCTAGTATACGCGTTTGATCAAAATCCCGATAAGTGTTCGCCGAGGCAATTTCGTCATCCGGACTACGTCGGACAATTTACGACTGATATTCGACACTTAAAAGGGAGAGACAACAATGTAGCCGATACTCTATCCCGGATCGAAACGATGGGGAAATCAGTCGATAATCAAACGCAAGCCGCAGCGCAATTGAACGAGGCCGAGCTGCGCGAGTACATTAGGTCCGTCTGTAGTGCGCTGGAATTAAGAAAAGTACAAATTCCCGATCAAGATTTCGGAATATAATGTGATCTTTCGACCGAAGACCTGCAACCATTCGTATCGGAACCGTTACGACGCACAGTATTTCGTATATCGCGCACAGTATACCGGGCAAAACAATATCGCGGCTACGTCGAACAAAGACGAATATGAACCATCCGACCCCCCACGACCAGTACAGATAAACCGACGCTAGCGAAAGAGTACAGTATCTTCGAGTATCTACGACTATCAACGAGCGATCTACCGAATTACGTGATTAATAATTTATCGAGTTTTCATCCGCGATTTTATTTTGCGATTTATACTTTGTATTAACGACTCAGCGATTATAGGATGTACCTTAATATATTATTTTAAATACAGCTTTAAGTACAGTCAAATCTCGCGTTATTCGTATCATCGAGTTTGATTTTCTTAAAGAAAGTAGACATTACTGGAAAATGTTGAGATTTCTAATTCGAATCTTTCGAAGAAATTAGACGAAGCTGATCCGTAAAGAAAAATTGCGCAGATTTAACAAACTAAGAAAAGCGACTACAGTCGCGTAACATAGATTCTAGCAGTCTAGCCGCAGCAATCCGATGACCTAATCGGGCCTGGTGATCTAGTGTTCGAGTAATGGCGCCAAGGAGAAAGTAGTTGAAAACAGTTGGAAAGATACAGTTATACTGTCACGTCCCGCGCTGCGCACGCGCCGTAATGTAGAATAAAACTACCAATAGCGCGAATGAGCGTTCCAATTTGAAATTTAAATAAACCTTAACAATTTGTATAAAAACCAAATTAGAGCCTCACAACCCCCACGGAATAACCCGTCACATGACGACCTCTCCACGGTAGACCTAAATATATGTCAGGTTTTAGCATTAGAATTTAAGGCGCGTAGCGATTCTTCGTTTGAATTAGCCATCGTTTTACGAAACAGAGATAACATTTACGCGTATATACAAGATTTTACAAAATATTATGAATATTGAGTTTAATGAATAATAAGATTAACAAACGATAAGTTTAATTAATGATTAAATTAAAGAATAATAAGTTTAACGAATAACAAGAGTAACGAATAACATGTTTTACGAATAAAGAATTTAATTAACGCTATTAATAATGTTCCTGGGTTCAAACGAATCCACGGTCAACGGGATAACTATTTACTATGCGTAGAATAATTTCAAACACAAAAAAAATACGATTGCTGAGACACTCGGTAAATTGCTCGATGTAACACTTTCCAAGGCGATCACACGAATGAATATCTGATCAAAATCTTTCTCGCTGTACGACTGCATTTTGTTTGTTATATGATCGCTGGAAGCATCGAGAAGGTTCCAATCGCCGTTGCTAGGCAGTTTCTGCCAAGGATTTGTTGTATACTCTTTGGAAGCATCGAGAAAGATCCAAACGCCGTTGCTAGGCAATTTCTGTCTGGAGTTTGATTCCTAATACAACGTGTGTCCCATTATTTCGACATCTTCAAAGTACAATTCTATGTGATTTCTAGTGAGAACTATACAACCGATCCACGCCTTCGTCAGGCAAAACGTTTATCCCGTGACAGCGGCTACGTTCGGCGACCAGTTGTCACCTCGAACCCACTTTCGCTATCACAAATATCGTAGAATTACAATCAGATTGAACGACAACAATTGCTTAATTACAGCTATGTTAAAATCCAGGCTAAAGCATTAGAAGACTTTCCCAAAATTACAAAGGGAAGGCTCCGACTTTCCTTTCATCTCCGACACGGCCACTCTGACTATCACACGTCCTCGTGTGCGGCTAAAATACAGATTTTTTTTTTCAACATTAGACTCGGTGTAATTGATATTATTTACCATTCGATTAGATGTTCCAAATAAGTCAAGGGTCCAGTTCAACAACAAAACTCTGTTCAGAGATTTGGCAAGCAAGGAAATGAAAGAGAACTCAAGTTAGTAGTGTTATAGTTTGTATTCAAACTGCCAGTTACACTCTGTGAGCCACCGGTCAGACCGCAACGACACGACAGATCATTTTCGATATCGCACACAGATCTCAGTTCGTTGGATCGTATTGCCACGTTGGGTGCATCGCAAAAGGCGCAGGACACCACACTGGGCGTATAACAGAAGGCGCAGGACACCAGTGTACGTATTACAGAAGGCGCAAGACATCACTGAGCGTATTACAGAAGGCGCAAGACATCACTGAGCGTATTACAGAAGGTGCAGGACACCACACTAGGTGTATTACAGAAGGCGCAAGACACTACACTGGGTGTAATACAGAAGGCGCAAGACAATACAATGGGTGTATTACTGAAGGCGCAGGCGCTACACTGGGTGTATTACTATGACCACAACGCGGTGTCAATGATCCTCTGAGGTCAGTGTGCTCGCATCGTTATTATCACCGTCGCTGTCATCACCGCAGACGTCCAACTCAGCAGGAACGCAACTATCTGGCATTTTCCTCAATTTGTCGTGTCTGTCCTTGTATGACCGTTTGCCGTCTAAGGTTTTTAAGGTGTATCTATCTCCTTACAAATCTCTACCATCACGAATGGACCCCTGAATTTTAAATTTAACTTTGTTGGTTTCTCTCCTCGTTTTTTTTTTTTTTTTTTTTTTTTTTACCTTCAAGTTTCTGTATTAAAATAGCGCCATATCCATTCAAACTAGCATCAGTATGTAATTCTATAGGATATTTAGGATCAAATATCGTTAACACCGGCACATCGGTCTGAATAGAAATTGCTTTTTGCCTTATCTTTTCGTGTTTTTCCGTCCAATTTATTTTTTTGTTACCGGAAGTGAGTGCATACAAAGGTTTCATTACTTGTGAGAATTTAGGAACGAATTTTCGGAAATATGAAGCTAGACCAATGAATTGCCGAAGCTGCGTGACGGTTGTCGGTGCGGGTAAGGAACTCAAGGCTTGTATTCTACCTGGGTTTGGACGAACTTCTCCGTTATGAATCACATAACCCAGATAAAGTACTGACGTCTTCAAGAAGGAGCATTTAGAGAAATTGAAAGAGAATTCGGCGTTTACGAGGGTATCTAAGACGGTGTTTAATCTTTCTAACGCCTGATCTATCGAGTCGGCAATAATTAGGACGTCATCCAAATAAACAATAACGTATGAATACGCAAGGTCGCCTAGGGCTTTGAAAATGGCTCTCTGAAAGACGGATGGTGCATTCTTCAATCCAAACGGCATCGTCATGTATTCGTATTGACCATCGGGGGTAACGAACGCGGTATACTCTGCCGAATTAGGATGAATGGGAATTCAAGTGAAATCCGCTGGCCATGTCCAGGTTAATAAAGTATCTCGTTTTGTAATCTCGAGATTTGATCAGTAATGGGGTAAGGGATACCGAACTGCAACCGTATTTTTATTTAGCGCTCGGAAATCTACACACAATCTATCTGAGCCGTCCATCTTTTTCACGAGTAACATAGGGCTCGCGAACGGCGAATTGCTAAGCCATACAATTTTTTTTTGCTTTAATTAGTTCACTTAATCTCTCGCGCACTATTTTCCGCTCTTCCTCGCTAAGTCTGTAAGGCTTCTTTGTACGGTGACGTTAGGGTCAATTAACAGAATTTCTAACTGGCCCGTATTTACACGAGTCCGCGGGAAACCCGTAATAAATGACTCTTTGAATTTTTCAAGAACAGAAATCAATCGATCTTTATCGTTAACAACTACATCAGTGTTGATCTCGTTAATGTTGACCGCATCTTCCGCGACTTTACTACAGGCGTTAACCATTTTTGTCTTACAAATATCGACGCTGTTTCGTGTAATATTCGCGTCAAAACCTTGGCTCAAAATTTCACGAACAATCATGATATCGTATTTTAAGTAGTTATCAGCAAGGACATGAAAAGTTATCTCCAACGTAAAACCGTTAATACATACAGTGGACAAGATCTGAGGTGTACTGTTAACACAAGTATTTCCTATGCCTCGCATTACTACTATATCAGTCGTTCGTTTGCCAGAAAATTTCGAGACTGTAGATTCTTTAATTAATGAGCATTTGGCTCCGGAATCGAAGTAAAATGGGAACGACTCACCCAGATGTTTCAAACTACCAGCTAAAGACTCCATCACGCAGGAGTCGACTCGACGTTCGTTCTTGAGGCCGGGTTTTCTGTTCTGCCGTAGCGGACAATCAGGTGCGATACGATCCTCCGCACGACACTTGAAGCAAACCACCTTGGACGATGTGGCTGGTCGGCTTTTTCCTGGCGTTGTGTATCCTTCTGCTGTTCGCTATGCATCCTAGTGGCCCGATAGCCTGCATCGTTGGGCTTCGGGTTCCACCGGTGAATTTCCTGGCGAAGATGTCGGCGTAAGCTCCTGGGGATTCGGTCACCGACGGTCGTTCTCTGGATATCCTTATTAACGCCGAGGCGGCTGTCTCTTTGCCACCACAACGCGAAAGGAATTGTTCTATCTTGTATCGAGTAGTCTCGGTCTTTGCTCCTTCGGCTGAGTTATCCGGTCCACGATTTTCATGAGTTGTTCCATGGTTACACATGGGCTCGATCCCACTTCTGATGTCGGGTTTTAGCATTAGAATTTAAGGCGCGTAGCGATTCTTCGTTTGAATTAGCCATCGTTTTACGAAACAGAGATAACATTTACGCGTATATACAAGATTTTACAAAATATTATGAATATTGAGTTTAATGAATAATAAGATTAACAAACGATAAGATTAATTAATGATTAAATTAAAGAATAATAAGTTTAACGAATAATAAGAGTAACGAATAATAGGTTTTACGAGTAACAAGTTTAACGAATAATGAATTTAATTAACACTATTAACAATGTTCCTGGGTTCTAACGAATCCACGGTCAACGGGATAACTATTTTCTATGCTAAGAATAATTTCAAACACAAAAAAATACGATTGCTGAGACACTCGGTAAATTGCTCGATGTAACACTTTCCAAGGCGATCACAAGAATGAATATCTGATCAAAATCTTTCTCGCTGTATGACTGCATTTTGTTTGTTATATGCTCGCTGGAAGCATCGAGAAGGTTCCAATCGCCGTTGCTAGGCAGTTTCTGCCAAGGGTTTGTTGTATACTCTTTGGAAGCATCGAGAAAGATCCAAACGCCGTTGCTAGGCAATTTCTGTCTGGAGTTTGATTCCTAATACAACGTGTGTCCCATTATTTCGACATCTTCAAAGTACAATTCTATGTGATTTCTAGTGACAACTATACAACCGATCCACGCCTTCGTCAGGCAAAACGTTTATCCCGTGACCGCGGCTACGTTTGGCGACCAGTTGTCACCTCGAACCCACTTTCGCTATCACAAATATCGAAGAATTACAATCAGATTGAATGACAACAATTGCTTAATTACAGCTATGATAAAATCCAGGCTAAAGCATTAGAAGACTTTCCCAAAAGTACAAAGGGAAGGCTCCGATTTTCCTTTCATCTCCGACATATAAATAAGCGTAGCGACATAGAAGAGAGAGAAATTATTCCTTAGTTCAGAGTAGTTAATTCCTCAGTTTTGTGTGATTAGTTCCTCAGTTCTTGGTGATTAATTCCTTGGTTCTTGGCGATCAGTTGCCCAATTCTTGCAAGTAATTTCTTTGTCCATAGCGATGAATTCTCAATTCCTTTAGCTCCTAATTTCTCAATTCCTTTGCCTTTCAAATCTTTAGTTCCTTAGCTTCTCAGCTCTTAGTTCCTTTAGCTCATAGTTTTTTGCTCTCAGTTCTTAAGTTCTTTAGTCCTTTAGTTATTTAGCTTTTAGTTCTTTGTTTCATTAGTTCCCAGTTCTTGTTAGTCTTGTTAATCGACGTGTTTGTATTTGTATATTATTGAAAATCAATCAAATAAAAACCTTGTAATTATTAAGAGTGAAAACGTATTGCGAACGATTGTAACTTCGAGTATTCGAAATCTCAACGACAATTCTGTCAATATCCAATTAGAATTAGAATAAACAATTGTTATGAAGAATATCTGTCTAATAACATAATAGGATTAAGCGAACATTTATTTTCACCAACTTTAATCCTCTCCCTTGCCAGTACTCCTGCGCGTAGCAGGTTAGCCGGAATGTGGAGTTTAATTGCATTAAACATCAGACAACGCTACAACTTAATCTAAATTCAAAAATTAACGGCAACACAACCAAACAAAACGTAACAATACAACAAATAGCTGTCATTCCTAACGGTGAAGATATGTCGCTCGAAATATACAGAGTGTCGCTGAACTGGCGATACAAGTGGAAAGGAGAGAGAAGATAAATGGAAAATTCAGAGTGGAATTTGTCCTATTGTTGTCGAGGAAACAGAGTTTGAAAATTCGCACAGCATACTCGATTTTGGCTGATTATACCGGAGCTACTATTTTATATTTTCTGCGGATTAATCGTTTGCTGTCTCGTATTTTATTGTATAGAATTTTAACGAAAATTATTCGCCGGTTTCACCTAAGAGACTATCATCAAAGACAATCGCATTCACGCGTATCGAGAATGACATTCCACTTCAAAATATATCTTCCTTTTTTCGGAACTCGATAAAGTCAGACAAACGTAATTTAAACGTGGTAATTAAGCGATAAAACTTCAATATTAAAGAAGAAAAATAGAAAAATTATTGTTTGCCACGATTGTTTACACAACGATTTTAAAATAGAGATCAGAGTAAGATTTCCACCGTGATATCATGTAACAGCTAACAATATATGTAGTATCGGGGAAAAGGGCCTAAGAAACATCGAATTAACGATGAACAGTGTCGCGAGAGCCGAGGCGCCGTCGGGTCCATCAATGTGTCGTCGGTCTTTTCAACTGTATAGTTTTGTAGAAAAGGCCTACGTGACCCTGGCAACAAGCGTCTGCGGAACACGTGCGTGGTGGGCCTAGGAAAAGACAAAGAGATGCTATAACATTATTTCGACTTCAAAGATATACAATTTTCAACAATACCTATTGTTTTAAATATTTTTGTGTTGAAATAACGTCGTTTCGGTGTCTGTTTTGTACTGCAGGAATACCCGAAATAATTATACTCGTCGTGTACAGCTAAACAACTACAGGCAGTTAATTCTATTCCTGGAACGCGTTGGATTCGTGTTTACATGGTACGTTGATTACAATGACATAGAGGTGGGTTACTGGGGGTGTGAGTAATTATGTTTCAGCCAGGCTTGGATAGAGAACGCGTTTAATCGACGTTTAAAGGTCCGCTTAAAATACACATGCTCCGGTAGTTTCTAATTGGATCGTTATAGATGTCGTATACTTTCTGCTAAATCCGTTTTTGGGAGACATTAAGATGAAAGGTTCATATTTTTAAAGAGGGGAAGAGAGGTGGTATGCTTTGGATAAAGGTAACAATTTTATATTGTTACGACCGTTCGCGGAGAGACGTGGTCGCTAGGAAAACGCGTCAGCGAGAGGCGTAAATTCTCGCTACGATTATGTTAATGGACGCCACGAAATAGTCGTTCCCCTGTTTCGGTTAAGACAACAGAGGTGGTTTAATGAATGTAACACTGTATTAACAGGTTAACCAAGAATGATATATTTTACAATAATATGATGAAGAAGTTGCCGGAAATAGTTTTGGACTAATTCATAATCCAGAGAAGACAACGTACCAAAATAGAAACTTTCGTATTTATACAAGTAAAAAAACTGAACTATATATAAAGTTCCATCTATTCGATACGAGAGGTTATGGGAACTTCGTATATATTGAATTTAAAGAGCAGTCTTCCATAAAACACAAGAAATACAACGCGTTTTTCACTACTTTAATAATAGTCATTCACTATACTACGAATCGGATATCGACAAAGAGCTGAGTTTAAACTAGGCAAATCAAATTCGTTCCAACTATTTCTCTTCGCCACTAAAGCAAAAAATACTGACGTTCAAAGAGAAACAAAGGAGCAAATAGGAAAAGAGGAGGAAGAAATGAAGAAGAAAAGAAGCCCTACAATGCAACAAGTCGTATCGCGGATCTCTTTGAAAGAAACTAGCAAAGGATCGGTTTAACGTCTTAGGCACGATTAAATTTTGTACGGGGCTGTTACTCTGTACGGCAGAGTTTGACGCAAATGACGTATAAAAGATACAGCACTGCAATATGTAACGGATAATGCGGTTCTCTACGCAAGCACATTGCATAAATAAATGATAATTTATCTTAAAAGTATGATGCATATACTTGAAATATGTACAAACAGTAGTTCCATAATCCTTATTTGAGGCTAAACATTCTGATCTCGCACTATTAGATATATATTATTAATTATTCCCCCCCCCCCCCCTCCCTCTCATTCGACCACTCCCCAAAGTTACACAGCACCAAAAAAACAGACTACCGAAGCGTCCTGTTTTGCGACCAAGTTTTCAGGACGGAAGAAAATAAAAAAAAATTCATAAAAACACTCCGCTCCCCAGCGGCTTAAACCCAAAAGTTGTATTATACACGAAAAATGTAAAGCGCCGACACATAATACAGCATGGCTACGACGTACCGCCGCGTATCGGTACCTTTGCCTAATATATCATTACAAAAATTCACCGTTTATTGTGAATATGTATCCAAAACTGTATCTGGGGCTAAATAAACAAGTAAAAAAAAATATATTATTCATTATAAAATATATATGAAACTTTACTTCCTTTAGTTGCGTTCCTGCTGAGTTGGACGTCTGCGGTGATGACAGCGACTGTGATAATAACGATGCGAGCACACTGACCTCAGAGGATCATTAACACCGCGTTGTAGTCATAGTAATACACCCAGTGTAGCGTCTGCGCCTTCTGCAATACACCCAGTGTAGTGTCCTGCGCCTTCTGCAATACACCTAGTGTGGTGTCCTGCGCCTTCTGTAATACGCTCAGTGGTGTCTTGCGCCTTCTGTAATACGCACACTGGTGTCCTGCGCTTTCAGTAATACGCCCAGTGTGCTGTCTTGCGCCTTTTGTAATGCACCCAACGTGGCAGTACGATCCAACAAACTGAGATCTGTGTGCGATATCGAAAATGATCTGTCATGTCATTGCGGTCTGACTGGTGGCTCGCAGAATGCAACTGGTACTTTTAATACAAACTATAACACTACTAATTTGCGTTCTCTTTCATTTCCTTGCTTGTCAAATCTCCGAACAAAGTTTTGTTGTTGAACTGGACCCTTGACTTATTTGGAACATCTAATCGAATGGTAAATAATATCAATTACACCGAGTCTAATGTTGAAAAAAAAATCTGTATTTTAGCTGCACACGAGGACGTGTGATAGTCAGAGTGGCCGTGTCGGAGATGAAAGGAAAATCGGAGCCTTCCCTTTGTAATTTTGGGAAAGTCTTCTAATGCTTTAGCCTGGATTTTATCATAGCTGTAATTAAGCAATTGTTGTCGTTCAATCTGATTGTAATTCTTCGATATTTGTGATAGCGAAAGTGGGTTCGAGGTGACAACTGGTCGCCGAACGTAGCCACGGTCACGGGATAAACGTTTTGCCTGACGAAGGTGTGGATCGGTTGTATAGTTCTCACTAGAAATCACATAGAATTGTACTTTCAAGATGTGGAAATAATGGGACACACGTTGTATTAGGAATCAAACTAAAGACAGAAATTGCCTAGCAACGGCGTTTGGATCTTTCTCGATGCTTCCAAAGAGTATACAACAAACCCTTGGCAGAAACTGCCTAGCAACGGCTATTGGAACCTTCTCGATGCTTCCAGCTCGCATATAACAAACAAATGCAGTCGTACAGCGAGAAAAGATTTTGATCAGATATTCATTCGTGTGATCGCCTTGGAAAGTGTTACATCGAGCAATTTACCGAGTGTCTCAGCAATCGTATTTTTTTTGTGTTTGAAATTATTCTACGCATAGTAAATAGTTATCCCGTTGACCGTGGATTCGTTTGAACCCAGGGACATTGTTGATAGTGTTAATTAAATTCATTATTCGTTAAACTTGTTACTCGTAAAACCTATTATTCGTTACTCTTATTATTCGTTAAACTTATTATTCTTTAATTTAATCATTAATTAAACTTATCGTTTGTTAATCTTATTATTCATTAAACTCAATATTCATAATATTTTGTAAAATCTTGTATATACGCGTAAATATAATCTGTGTTTCGTAAAACGATGGCTAATTCAAACAAAGAATCGCTACGCGCCTTAAATTCTAATGCTAAAACCCGACATATATTTAGGTCTACCGTGGAGAGGTCGTCATGTGACGGGTTATTCCGTGGGGGTTGTGAGGCTCGAATTTGGTTTTTATACAAATTGTTAAGGTTTATTTAAATTTCAAATTGGAACGCTCATTCGCGCTATTGGTAGTTTTAGTCTACATTACGGCGCGTGCGCAGCGCGGGACGTGACAGTATAACTGTATCTCTCCAACTGTTTTCAACTACTTTCTCCTTGGCACCATTACTCGACCACTAGATCACCAGGCCCGATTAGGTCATCGGATTGCTGCCGCTAGACTGCTAGAATCTATGTTACGCGACTGTAGTCGCTTTTCTTAGTTTCTTAAATCTGCGCAATTTTTCTTTACGGATCAGCTTCGTCTAATTTCTTCGAAAGATTCGAATTAGAAATCTCAACATTTTCCAGTAATGTCTACTTTCTTTAAGAAAATCAAACTCGATGATACGAATAACGCGAGATTTGACTGTACTTAAAGCTGTATTTAAAATAATATATTAAGCTACATCCTATAATCGCTGAGACGTTAATACAAAGTATAAATCGCAAAATAAAATCGCGGATGAAAACTCGATAAATGATCAATCACGTAATTCGGTAGATCGCTCGTTGATAGTCGTAGATACTCGAAGATACTGTACTCTTTCGCTAGCGTCGGTTTATCTGTACTGGTCGTGGGGGAGTCGGATGATTCAAATTCGTCTTTGTTCGACGTAGCGGAGATATTGTTTTGCCCGGTATACTGTGCCCAATATACGAAATACTGTGCGTCGTAACGGTTCCGATACGAATGGTTGCAGGTCTTCGGTCGAAAGATCACAATATATTCCGACATCTTGATCGGGAATTTGTCCTTTTCTTAATTCCAGCGCACTAGAGGCGGACCTAATGTACTCGCGCAGCTCGGCTTCGTTCAATTGCGCTGCGGCTTGCGTTTGATTATCGACCGATTTCCCCATCGTTTCGATCCGGGATAGAGTATCGGCTACATTGTTGTCTATCCCTTTTAAGTGTCGAATATCAGTCGTAAATTGTCCGACGTAGTCCAGATGACGAAATTGCCTCGGCGAACACTTATCGGGATTTTGATCAAACGCGTATACTAGGGGTTTGTTATCCGTGTAGATCCCGAAATCTCTCCCTTCGTCTGTGTGCACGTAGTGGAAAGTGTGGAACAAACGGTAGCGAGAAGATAAGGATTCGTCCATCTCTACCAGAATATTAAATACAAAATAACCTTTAAAGCGGAAAGTCGAATTATTCTGTTGATTCTCTGTTTTGAAACTTTTTACTCTCCGTTCTGACTTGCCATCTATTAGTTCATTTCATCGGTCGAAATGCAGATTCATAATTAATCAATTAATCTACTATATGTAAATTGTAACGTTTAGTGAAATTAAATGGAGAATCGTTCCTTGTCGTTGAACATTGATCAAAAATTTTGTAGGAAAAACTTGTGAAATGGAATTTAAATCCCGGGGCTAAACATGATTAAATACTGACAGTAAGTATTTGAAATACTTAAGGAGAACTCGATTTTTCAGAAATACATTAAATTTCAAAATAAGTAGAAGTAGAATGACAAATTTAAATATATAATGACATATAACTTATCGATAAATAAGTATTTCTTTTGAACAAAGGTTGCACGTTTGATTAATATTTTTCAAATGGTTTGAGCAATCAAATTAAATTGTTATTAGTTTCGATATATGTATATGTATAATTTTAATCGCTCTGATATTGTTACGCCACGAGGCTTACTATAGGCCATATTTCCAACCGTCGCTTGCGGTCCTGAGTTGTCGCAGACGGATCATCTTATCTGCCCGACGGAAGATATACAATGTATCGACGAGCGCATAGTTGTCACCAAGCAGCGAGTTCCTGGAAACGTCGATTTCCGTCTGTTACGTC
>JACSOB010000271.1:0-27530 GCA_019677175.1 Bombus sylvicola | reverse complement strand
ATGTAATGCACATACGTTTCAGCGTCGAAACAAGTCCCAACGGCTCGCAAATCGCGATGATTTCGTCGATTTTGACGAAAATTGACCGTCATTTCCATCCCGTTTGAGATATTTCGACGTTTAAGCGCTCTTTTCACTGCACTTTACGCGCCAAATGTAATGCACAATATCGTTTCAGCGTCGAAACAAGCCCAACGGCTCGCAAATCGCGATGATTTCGTCGATTTTGACGAAAATTGACCGTCATTTCCATCCCGTTTGAGATATTTCGACGTTTAAGCGCTCTTTTCACCGCACTTTACGCGCCAAATGTAATGCACACACGTTTCAGCGTCGAAACAAGCTCCAACGGCTCGCAAATCGCGATGATTTCGTCGATTTTGACGAAAATTTGACCGTCATTTCCATCCCGTTTGAGATATTTCGACGTTTAAGCGCTCTTTCACCGCACTTTACGCGCCAAATGTAATGCACACACGTTTCAGCGTCGAAACAAGCCCAACGGCTCGCAAATCGCGATGATTTCGTCGATTTTGACGAAAAATTGACCGTCATTTCCATCCCGTTTGAGATATTTCGACGTTTAAGCGCTCTTTTCACCGCACTTTACGCGCCAAATGTAATGCACAACACGTTTCAGCGTCGAAACAAGCTCCAACGGCTCGCAAATCGCGATGATTTCGTCGATTTTGACGAAAAATTGACCGTCATTTCCATCCCGTTTGAGATATTTCGACGTTTAAGCGCTCTTTTCACTGCACACTTTACGCGCCAAATGTAATGCACACACGTTTCAGCGTCGAAACAAGCCCAACGGCTCGCAAATCGCGATGATTTCGTCGATTTTGACGAAAATTGACCGTCATTTCCATCCCGTTTGAGATATTTCGACGTTTAAGCGCTCTTTTCACCGCACTTTACGCGCCAAATGTAATGCACACACGTTTCAGCGTCGAAACAAGCCCAACGGCTCGCAAATCGCGATGATTTCGTCGATTTTGACGAAAATTGACCGTCATTTCCATCCCGTTTGAGATATTTCGACGTTTAAGCGCTCTTTTCACTGCACCTTTACGCGCCAAATGTAATGCACACACGTTTCAGCGTCGAAACAAGCCCAACGGCTCGCAAATCGCGATGATTTCGTCGATTTTGACGAAAATTGAACCGTCATTTCCATCCCGTTTGAGATATTTCGACGTTTAAGCGCTCCTTTCACTGCACTTTACGCGCCAAATGTAATGCACACACGTTTCAGCGTCGAAACAAGCCCAACGGCTCGCAAATCGCGATGATTTCGTCGATTTTGACGAAAATTGACCGTCATTTCCATCCCGTTTGAGATATTTCGACGTTTAAGCGCTCTTTTCACCGCACTTTACGCGCCAAATGTAATGCAAAACACGTTTCAGCGTCGAAACAAGCCCAACGGCTCGCAAATCGCGATGATTTCGTCGATTTTGACGAAAATTGACCGTCATTTCCATCCCGTTTGAGATATTTCGACGTTTAAGCGCTCTTTTCACTGCACTTTACGCGCCAAATGTAATGCACACAATACGTTTCAGCGTCGAAACAAGCCCAACGGCTCGCAAATCGCGATGATTTCGTCGATTTTGACGAAAATTGACCGTCATTTCCATCCCGTTTGAGATATTTCGACGTTTAAGCGCTTTTTTCACTGCACTTTACGCGCCAAATGTAATGCACAACACGTTTCAGCGTCGAAACAAGCCCAACGGCTCGCAAATCGCGATGATTTCGTCGATTTTGACGAAAATTGACCGTCATTTCCATCCCGTTTGAGATATTTCGACGTTTAAGCGCTCTTTTCACTGCACTTTTACGCGCCAAATGTAATGCACACACGTTTCAGCGTCGAAACAAGCCCAACGGCTCGCAAATCGCGATGATTTCGTCGATTTTGACGAAAAATTGACCGTCATTTCCATCCCGTTTGAGATATTTCGACGTTTAAGCGCTCTTTTCACTGCACTTTACGCGCCAAATGTAATGCACATACGTTTCAGCGTCGAAACAAGCCCAACGGCTCGCAAATCGCGATGATTTCGTCGATTTTGACGAAAATTGACCGTCATTTCCATCCCGTTTGAGATATTTCGACGTTTAAGCGCTCTTTTCACCGCACTTTACGCGCCAAATGTAATGCACACACGTTTCAGCGTCGAAACAAGCCCAACGGCTCGCAAATCGCGATGATTTCGTCGATTTTGACGAAAATTGACCGTCATTTCCATCCCGTTTGAGATATTTCGACGTTTAAGCGCCCCTTTCACGCACCGCAATTTTACGCGCCAAAATGTAATGCACACACGTTTCAGCGTCGAAACAAGCCCAACGGCTCGCAAATCGCGATGATTTCGTCGATTTTGACGAAAATTGACCGTCATTTCCATCCCGTTTGAGATATTTCGACGTTTAAGCGCTCTTTTCACCGCACTTTACGCGCCAAATGTATCGCACATACGTTTCAGCGTCGAAACAAGCCCAACGGCTCGCAAATCGCGATGATTTCGTCGATTTTGACGAAAATTGACCGTCATTTCCATCCCGTTTGAGATATTTCGACGTTTAAGCGCTCTTTTCACCGCACTTTACGCGCCAAAATGTAATGCACACACGTTTCAGCGTCGAAACAAGCTCCAACGGCTCGCAAATCGCGATGATTTCGTCGATTTTGACGAAAATTGACCGTCATTTCCATCCCGTTTGAGATATTTCGACGTTTAAGCGCTCTTTTCACTGCACCTTTACGCGCCAAATGTAATGCGCACACACGTTTCAGCGTCGAAACAAGCCCAACGGCTCGCAAATCGCGATGATTTTGTCGATTTTGACGAAAATTGACCGTCATTTCCATCCCGTTTGAGATATTTCGACGTTTAAGCGCTTCTTTTCACTGCACTTTACGCGCCAAAATGTAATGCACACACGTT
Organism: Bombus sylvicola; assembly: GCA_019677175.1. NCBI lineage: Eukaryota > Metazoa > Arthropoda > Insecta > Hymenoptera > Apidae > Bombus > Bombus sylvicola. The sequence goes on along the minus strand of JACSOB010000271.1, from coordinate 24,573 downwards.
TCAGCGTCGAAACAAGCCCAACGGCTCGCAAATCGCGATGATTTCGTCGATTTTGACGAAAATTGACCGTCATTTCCATCCCGTTTGAGATATTTCGACGTTTAAGCGCTCTTTTTCACCGCACTTTACGCGCCAAATGTAATGCACACACGTTTCAGCGTCGAAACAAGCCCAACGGCTCGTAAATCGCGATGATTTCGTCGATTTTGACGAAAATTGACCGTCATTTCCATCCCGTTTGAGATATTTCGACGTTTAAGCGCTCTTTTCACTGCACTTTACGCGCCAAATGTAATGCACACACGTTTCAGCGTCGAAACAAGCCCAACGGCTCCGCAAATCGCGATGATTTCGTCGATTTTGACGAAAATTGACCGTCATTTCCATCCCGTTTGAGATATTTCGACGTTTAAGCGCTCTTTTCACTGCACTTTACGCGCCAAATGTAATGCGACACACGTTTCAGCGTCGAAACAAGCCCAACGGCTCGCAAATCGCGATGATTTCGTCGATTTTGACGAAAATTGACCGTCATTTCCATCCCGTTTGAGATATTTCGACGTTTAAGCGCTCTTTTCACCGCACTTTACGCGCCAAATGTAATGCACACACGTTTTCAGCGTCGAAACAAGCCCAACGGCTCGCAAATCGCGATGATTTCGTCGATTTTGACGAAAATTGACCGTCATTTCCATCCCGTTTGAGATATTTCGACGTTTAAGCGCTCTTTTCACTGCACTTTTACGCGCCAAATGTAATGCACAACGCGTTTCAGCGTCGAAACAAGCTCCAACGGCTCGCAAATCGCGATGATTTCGTCGATTTTGACAAAAATTGACCGTCATTTCCATCCCGTTTGAGATATTTCGACGTTTAAGCGCTCTTTTCACTGCACTTTACGCGCCAAATGTAATCCACACACGTTTCAGCGTCGAAACAAGCCCAACGGCTCGCAAATCGCGATGATTTCGTCGATTTTGACGAAAATTGACCGTCATTTCCATCCCGTTTGAGATATTTCGACGTTTAAGCGCTCTTTTCACTGCACTTTACGCGCCAAATGTAAGCACACACGCTTCAGCGTCGAAACAAGCCCAACGGCTCGCAAATCGCGATGATTTCGTCGATTTTGACGAAAATTGACCGTCATTTCCATCCCGTTTGAGATATTTCGACGTTTAAGCGCTCTTTTCACTGCACTTTACGCGCCAAAATGTACGCAAACACGTTTCAGCGTCGAAACAAGCCCAACGGCTCGCAAATCGCGATGATTTCGTCGATTTTGACGAAAATTGACCGTCATTTCCATCCCGTTTGAGATATTTCGACGTTTGCGCTCTTTTCACTGCACTTTACGCGCCAAATGTAATGCACACACGTTTCAGCGTCGAAACAAGCCCCAACGGCTCGCAAATCGCGATGATTTCGTCGATTTTGACGAAAAATTGACCGTCATTTCCATCCCGTTTGAGATATTTCGACGTTTAAGCGCTCTTTTCACTGCACTTTACGCGCCAAATGTAATGCACACACGTTTCAGCGTCGAAACAAGCCCAACGGCTCGCAAATCGCGATGATTTCGTCGATTTTGACGAAATATTGACCGTCATTTCCATCCCGTTTGAGATATTTCGACGTTTAAGCGCTCTTTTCACTGCACTTTACGCGCCAAATGTAATGCACACACGTTTCAGCGTCGAAACAAGCCCAACGGCTCGCAAATCGCGATGATTTCGTCGATTTTGACGAAAATTTGACCGTCATTTCCATCCCGTTTGAGATATTTCGACGTTTAAGCGCTCTTTTCACTGCACTTTACGCGCCAAATGTAATGCACACACGTTTCAGCGTCGAAACAAGCTCCAACGGCTCGCAAATCGCGATGATTTCGTCGATTTTGACGAAAATTGACCGTCATTTCCATCCCGTTTGGAGATATTTCGACGTTTAAGCGCTCTTTTCACCGCACTTTACGCGCCAAATGTAATGCACACACGTTTCAGCGTCGAAACAAGCCCAACGGCTCGCAAATCGCGATGATTTCGTCGATTTTGACGAAAAATTGACCGTCATTTCCATCCCGTTTGAGATATTTCGACGTTTAAGCGCTTCTTTTCACTGCACTTTACGCGCCAAAATGTACGCACACACGTTTCAGCGTCGAAACAAGCCCAACGGCTCGCAAATCGCGATGATTTCGTCGATTTTGACGAAAATTGACCGTCATTTCCATCCCGTTTGAGATATTTCGACGTTTAAGCGCTCTTTTCACTGCACTTTACGCGCCAAATGTAATGCACACACGTTTCAGCGTCGAAACAAGCCCAACGGCTCGCAAATCGCGATGATTTCGTCGATTTTGACGAAAATTGACCGTCATTTCCATCCCGTTTGAGATATTTCGACGTTTAAGCGCTCTTTTCACTGCACTTTACGCGCCAAATGTAATGCACACACGTTTCAGCGTCGAAACAAGCCCAACGGCTCGCAAATCGCGATGATTTCGTCGATTTTGACGAAAATTTGACCGTCATTTCCATCCCGTTTGAGATATTTCGACGTTTAAGCGCTCTTTTCCAGCCACTTTTTACGCGCCAAATGTAATGCACACACGTTTCAGCGTCGAAACAAGCCCAACGGCTCGCAAATCGCGATGATTTCGTCGATTTTGACGAAAAATTGACCGTCATTTCCATCCCGTTTGAGATATTTCGACGTTTAAGCGCTCTTTTCACTGCACTTTACGCGCCAAATGTAATGCACACAACGTTTCAGCGTCGAAACAAGCCCAACGGCTCGCAAATCGCGATGATTTCGTCGATTTTGACGAAAATTTGACCGTCATTTCCATCCCGTTTGAGATATTTCGACGTTTAAGCGCTCTTTTCACTGCACTTTACGCGCCAAATGTAATGCACACACGTTTCAGCGTCGAAACAAGCCCAACGGCTCGCAAATCGCGATGATTTCGTCGATTTTGACGAAAATTTGACCGTCATTTCCATCCCGTTTGAGATATTTCGACGTTTAAGCGCTCTTTTCACTGCACTTTACGCGCCAAATGTAATGCACACACGTTTCAGCGTCGAAACAAGCCCAACGGCTCGCAAATCGCGATGATTTCGTCGATTTTGACGAAAATTGACCGTCATTTCCATCCCGTTTGAGATATTTCGACGTTTAAGCGCTCTTTTCACTGCACTTTACGCGCCAAATGTAATGCACACACGTTTCAGCGTCGAAACAAGCCCAACGGCTCGCAAATCGCGATGATTTCGTCGATTTTGACGAAAATTGACCGTCATTTCCATCCCGTTTGAGATATTTCGACGTTTAAGCGCTCTTTTCACTGCACTTTACGCGCCAAATGTAATGCACACACGTTTCAGCGTCGAAACAAGCCCAACGGCTCGCAAATCGCGATGATTTCGTCGATTTTGACGAAAATTTGACCGTCATTTCCATCCCGTTTGAGATATTTCGACGTTTAAGCGCTCTTTTCACTGCACTTTACGCGCCAAATGTAATGCACACACGTTTCAGCGTCGAAACAAGCCCAACGGCTCGCAAATCGCGATGATTTCGTCGATTTTGACGAAAATTGACCGTCATTTCCATCCCGTTTGAGATATTTCGACGTTTAAGCGCTCTTTTCACTGCACTTTACGCGCCAAATGTAATGCACACACGTTTCAGCGTCGAAACAAGCCCAACGGCTCGCAAATCGCGATGATTTCGTCGATTTTGACGAAAATTTGACCGTCATTTCCATCCCGTTTGAGATATTTCGACGTTTAAGCGCTCTTTTCACCGCACTTTACGCGCCAAATGTAATGCACACACGTTTCAGCGTCGAAACAAGCCCAACGGCTCGCAAATCGCGATGATTTCGTCGATTTTGACGAAAATTGACCGTCATTTCCATCCCGTTTGAGATATTTCGACGTTTAAGCGCTCTTTTCACTGCACTTTACGCGCCAAATGTAATGCACACACGTTTCAGCGTCGAAACAAGCCCAACGGCTCGCAAATCGCGATGATTTCGTCGATTTTGACGAAAATTTGACCGTCATTTCCATCCCGTTTGAGATATTTCGACGTTTAAGCGCTCTTTTCACTGCACTTTACGCGCCAAATGTAATGCACACACGTTTCAGCGTCGAAACAAGCCCAACGGCTCGCAAATCGCGATGATTTCGTCGATTTTGACGAAAATTGACCGTCATTTCCATCCCGTTTGAGATATTTCGACGTTTAAGCGCTCTTTTCACTGCACTTTACGCGCCAAATGTAATGCACACACGTTTCAGCGTCGAAACAAGCCCAACGGCTCGCAAATCGCGATGATTTCGTCGATTTTGACGAAAATTGACCGTCATTTCCATCCCGTTTGAGATATTTCGACGTTTAAGCGCTCTTTTCACTGCACTTTACGCGCCAAATGTAATGCACACACGTTTCAGCGTCGAAACAAGCCCAACGGCTCGCAAATCGCGATGATTTCGTCGATTTTGACGAAAATTGACCGTCATTTCCATCCCGTTTGAGATATTTCGACGTTTAAGCGCTCTTTTCACTGCACTTTACGCGCCAAATGTAATGCACACACGTTTCAGCGTCGAAACAAGCCCAACGGCTCGCAAATCGCGATGATTTCGTCGATTTTGACGAAAATTTGACCGTCATTTCCATCCCGTTTGAGATATTTCGACGTTTAAGCGCTCTTTTCACTGCACTTTACGCGCCAAATGTAATGCACACACGTTTCAGCGTCGAAACAAGCCCAACGGCTCGCAAATCGCGATGATTTCGTCGATTTTGACGAAAATTGACCGTCATTTCCATCCCGTTTGAGATATTTCGACGTTTAAGCGCTCTTTTCACTGCACTTTACGCGCCAAATGTAATGCACACACGTTTCAGCGTCGAAACAAGCCCAACGGCTCGCAAATCGCGATGATTTCGTCGATTTTGACGAAAATTGACCGTCATTTCCATCCCGTTTGAGATATTTCGACGTTTAAGCGCTCTTTTCACTGCACTTTACGCGCCAAATGTAATGCACACACGTTTCAGCGTCGAAACAAGCCCAACGGCTCGCAAATCGCGATGATTTCGTCGATTTTGACGAAAATTTGACCGTCATTTCCATCCCGTTTGAGATATTTCGACGTTTAAGCGCTCTTTTCACTGCACTTTACGCGCCAAATGTAATGCACACACGTTTCAGCGTCGAAACAAGCCCAACGGCTCGCAAATCGCGATGATTTCGTCGATTTTGACGAAAATTGACCGTCATTTCCATCCCGTTTGAGATATTTCGACGTTTAAGCGCTCTTTTCACTGCACTTTACGCGCCAAATGTAATGCACACACGTTTCAGCGTCGAAACAAGCCCAACGGCTCGCAAATCGCGATGATTTCGTCGATTTTGACGAAAATTGACCGTCATTTCCATCCCGTTTGAGATATTTCGACGTTTAAGCGCTCTTTTCACTGCACTTTACGCGCCAAATGTAATGCACACACGTTTCAGCGTCGAAACAAGCCCAACGGCTCGCAAATCGCGATGATTTCGTCGATTTTGACGAAAATTGACCGTCATTTCCATCCCGTTTGAGATATTTCGACGTTTAAGCGCTCTTTTCACTGCACTTTACGCGCCAAATGTAATGCACACACGTTTCAGCGTCGAAACAAGCCCAACGGCTCGCAAATCGCGATGATTTCGTCGATTTTGACGAAAATTGAACCGTCATTTCCATCCCGTTTGAGATATTTCGACGTTTAAGCGCTCTTTTCACCGCACTTTACGCGCCAAATGTAATGCACACACGTTTCAGCGTCGAAACAAGCCCAACGGCTCGCAAATCGCGATGATTTCGTCGATTTTGACGAAAATTGACCGTCATTTCCATCCCGTTTGAGATATTTCGACGTTTAAGCGCTCTTTTCACTGCACTTTACGCGCCAAATGTAATGCACACACGTTTCAGCGTCGAAACAAGCCCAACGGCTCGCAAATCGCGATGATTTCGTCGATTTTGACGAAAATTGACCGTCATTTCCATCCCGTTTGAGATATTTCGACGTTTAAGCGCTCTTTTCACTGCACTTTACGCGCCAAATGTAATGCACACACGTTTCAGCGTCGAAACAAGCCCAACGGCTCGCAAATCGCGATGATTTCGTCGATTTTGACGAAAATTGACCGTCATTTCCATCCCGTTTGAGATATTTCGACGTTTAAGCGCTCTTTTCACTGCACTTTACGCGCCAAATGTAATGCACACACGTTTCAGCGTCGAAACAAGCCCAACGGCTCGCAAATCGCGATGATTTCGTCGATTTTGACGAAAATTGACCGTCATTTCCATCCCGTTTGAGATATTTCGACGTTTAAGCGCTCTTTTCACTGCACTTTACGCGCCAAATGTAATGCACACACGTTTCAGCGTCGAAACAAGCCCAACGGCTCGCAAATCGCGATGATTTCGTCGATTTTGACGAAAATTGACCGTCATTTCCATCCCGTTTGAGATATTTCGACGTTTAAGCGCTCTTTTCACTGCACTTTTACGCGCCAAATGTAATGCACACACGTTTCAGCGTCGAAACAAGCTCCAACGGCTCGCAAATCGCGATGATTTCGTCGATTTTGACGAAAAATGACCGTCATTTCCATCCCGTTTGAGATATTTCGACGTTTAAGCGCTCTTTTCACTGCACTTTACGCGCCAAATGTAATGCACACACGTTTCAGCGTCGAAACAAGCCCAACGGCTCGCAAATCGCGATGATTTCGTCGATTTTGACGAAAATTGACCGTCATTTCGATCCCGTTTGAGATATTTCGACGTTTAAGCGCTCTTTTCACTGCACTTTACGCGCCAAATGTAATGCACACACGTTTCAGCGTCGAAACAAGCCCAGCGGCTCGCAAATCGCGATGATTTCGTCGATTTTGACGAAAACTGACCGTCATTTCCATCCCGTTTGAGATATTTCGACGTTTAAGCGCTCTTTTCACTGCACTTTACGCGCCAAATGTAATACACACGCGTTTCAGCGTCGAAACAAGCCCAACGGCTCGCAAATCGCGATGATTTCGTCGATTTTGACGAAAACCTGACCGTCATTTCCATCCCGTTTGAGATATTTCGACGTTTAAGCGCTCTTTTCACTCCCACTATTACGCGCCAAATGTAATGCACTCCGCCACACGTTTCAGCGTCGAAACAAGCAGCCGGCTCGCAAATCGCGATGATTTCGTCGATTTTGACGAAAAAACTAACCGTCATTTCGATACCGTTTGAGATATTTCGACGTTTAAGCGCTCTTTTCACTCCACTTTACGCGCCAAATGTAATGCACACACGTTTCAGCGTCGAAACAAGCCCAACGGCTCGCAAATCGCGATGACTTCGTCGATTTTGACGAAAACTGACCGTCATTTCTATCCCGTTTGAGATATTTCGACGTTTAAGCGCTCTTTTCACTCCACTTTACGCGCCAAATGTAATGCACACACGTTTCAGCGTCGAAACAAGCCCAACGGCTTGCAAATCGCGATGATTTCGTCGATTTTGACGAAAACTAACCGTCATTTCCATACCGTTTGAGATATTTCGACGTTTAAGCGCTCTTTTCACTCCACTTTACGCGCCAAATGTAATGCACACACGTTTCAGCGTCGAAACAAGCCCAACGGCTCGCAAATCGCGATGATTTCGTCGATTTTGACGAAAACTGACCGTCATTTCTATCCCGTTTGAGATATTTCGACGTTTAAGCGCTCTTTTCACTCCACTTTACGCGCCAAATGCAATGCACACACGTTTCAGCGTCGAAACAAGCCCAACGGCTCGCAAATCGCGATGATTTCGTCGATTTTGACGAAAACTAACCGTCATTTCCATACCGTTTGAGATATTTCGACGTTTAAGCGCTCTTTTCACTCCACTTTACACGCCAAATGTAATGCAACACACGTTTCAGCGTCGAAACAAGCCCAACGGCTCGCAAATCGCGATGATTTCCTCGATTTTGACGAAAAACTGACCGTCATTTCTATCCCGTTTGAGATATTTCGACGTTTAAGCGCTCTTTTCACTCCACTTTTACGCGCCAAATGTAATGCACACACGTTTCAGCGTCGAAACAAGCCCAACGGCTCGCAAATCGCGATGATTTCCACGATTTTGACGAAAACTGACCGTCATTTCTATCCCGTTTGAGATATTTCGACGTTTAAGCGCTCTTTTCACTCCACTTTACGCGCCAAATGTAATGCGCATACGTTTCAGCGTCGAAACAAGCCCAACGGCTCGCAAATCGCGATGATTTCGTCGATTTTGACGAAAACTAACCGTCATTTCCATCCCGTTTGAGATATTTCGACGTTTAAGCGCTCTTTTCACTCCACTTTACGCGCCAAATGTAATGCACACACGTTTCAGCGTCGAAACAAGCCCAACGGCTCGCAAATCGCGATGATTTCGTCGATTTTGACGAAAACTGACCGTCATTTCTATCCCGTTTGAGATATTTCGACGTTTAAGCGCTCTTTTCACTCCACTTTACGCGCCAAATGTAATGCACACACGTTTCAGCGTCGAAACAAGCCCAACGGCTCGCAAATCGCGATGATTTCGTCGATTTTGACGAAAACTGACCGTCATTTCCATACCGTTTGAGATATTTCGACGTTTAAGCGCTCTTTTCACTCCACTTTACGCGCCAAATGTAATGCACACACGTTTCAGCGTCGAAACAAGCCCAACGGCTCGCAAATCGCGATGATTTCGTCGATTTTGACGAAAACTGACCGTCATTTCTATCCCGTTTGAGATATTTCGACGTTTAAGCGCTCTTTTCACTCCACTTTACGCGCCAAATGTAATGCACACACGTTTCAGCGTCGAAACAAGCCCAACGGCTCGCAAATCGCGATGATTTCGTCGATTTTGACGAAAACTAACCGTCATTTCCATCCCGTTTGAGATATTTCGACGTTTAAGCGCTCTTTTCACTCCACTTTACGCGCCAAATGTAATGCACACACGTTTCAGCGTCGAAACAAGCCCAACGGCTCGCAAATCGCGATGATTTCGTCGATTTTGACGAAAACTAACCGTCATTTCCATCCCGTTTGAGATATTTCGACGTTTAAGCGCTCTTTTCACTCCACTTTACGCGCCAAATGTAATGCACACACGTTTCAGCGTCGAAACAAGCCCAACGGCTCGCAAATCGCGATGATTTCGTCGATTTTGACGAAAACTAACCGTCATTTCTATACCGTTTGAGATATTTCGACGTTTAAGCGCTCTTTTCACTCCACTTTACGCGCCAAATGTAATGCACACACGTTTCAGCGTCGAAACAAGCCCAACGGCTCGCAAATCGCGATGATTTCGTCGATTTTGACGAAAACTGACCGTCATTTCCATCCCGTTTGAGATATTTCGACGTTTAAGCGCTCTTTTCACTCCACTTTACGCGCCAAATGTAATGCACACACGTTTCAGCGTCGAAACAAGCCCAACGGCTCGCAAATCGCGATGATTTCCTCGATTTTGACGAAAACTGACCGTCATTTCCATCCCGTTTGAGATATTTCGACGTTTAAGCGCTCTTTTCACTGCACTTTACGCGCCAAATGTAATGCACACACGTTTCAGCGTCGAAACAAGCCCAACGGCTCGCAAATCGCGATGATTTCGTCGATTTTGACGAAAACTGACCGTCATTTCCATACCGTTTGAGATATTTCGACGTTTAAGCGCTCTTTTCACTGCACTTTACGCGCCAAATGTAATGCACACACGTTTCAGCGTCGAAACAAGCCCAACGGCTCGCAAATCGCGATGATTTCCTCGATTTTGACGAAAACTGACCGTCATTTCTATCCCGTTTGAGATATTTCGACGTTTAAGCGCTCTTTTCACTCCACTTTACGCGCCAAATGTAATGCACACACGTTTCAGCGTCGAAACAAGCCCAACGGCTCGCAAATCGCGATGATTTCCTCGATTTTGACGAAAACTGACCGTCATTTCTATCCCGTTTGAGATATTTCGACGTTTAAGCGCTCTTTTCACTCCACTTTACGCGCCAAATGTAATGCACACACGTTTCAGCGTCGAAACAAGCCCAACGGCTCGCAAATCGCGATGATTTCGTCGATTTTGACGAAAACTGACCGTCATTTCCATCCCGTTTGAGATATTTCGACGTTTAAGCGCTCTTTTCACTCCACTTTACGCGCCAAATGTAATGCACACACGTTTCAGCGTCGAAACAAGCCCAACGGCTCGCAAATCGCGATGATTTCGTCGATTTTGACGAAAACTGAACCGTCATTTCCATCCCGTTTGAGATATTTCGACGTTTAAGCGCTCTTTTCACTCCACTTTACGCGCCAAATGTAATGCACACACGTTTCAGCGTCAGAAACAAGCCCAACGGCTCGCAAATCGCGATGATTTCGTCGATTTTGACGAAAACTGACCGTCATTTCTATCCCGTTTGAGAGATATTTCGACGTTTAAGCGCTCTTTTCACTCCACTTTACGCGCCAAATGTAATGCACACACGTTTCAGCGTCGAAACAAGCCCAACGGCTCGCAAATCGCGATGATTTCGTCGATTTTGACGAAAACTAACCGTCATTTCTATCCCGTTTGAGATATTTCGACGTTTAAGCGCTCTTTTCACTCCACTTTACGCGCCAAATGTAATGCACACACGTTTCAGCGTCGAAACAAGCCCAACGGCTCGCAAATCGCGATGATTTCGTCGATTTTGACGAAAACTGACCGTCATTTCCATCCCGTTTGAGATATTTCGACGTTTAAGCGCTCTTTTCACTCCACTTTACGCGCCAAATGTAATGCACACACGTTTCAGCGTCGAAACAAGCCCAACGGCTCGCAAATCGCGATGATTTCCTCGATTTTGACGAAAACTGACCGTCATTTCCATCCCGTTTGAGATATTTCGACGTTTAAGCGCTCTTTTCACTCCACTTTACGCGCCAAATGTAATGCACACACGTTTCAGCGTCGAAACAAGCCCAACGGCTCGCAAATCGCGATGATTTCGTCGATTTTGACGAAAACTAACCGTCATTTCCATCCCGTTTGAGATATTTCGACGTTTAAGCGCTCTTTTCACTCCACTTTACGCGCCAAATGTAATGCACACACGTTTCAGCGTCGAAACAAGCCCAACGGCTCGCAAATCGCGATGATTTCGTCGATTTTGACGAAAACTGACCGTCATTTCTATCCCGTTTGAGATATTTCGACGTTTAAGCGCCTCTTTTCACTCCACTTTACGCGCCAAATGTAATGCACACACGTTTCAGCGTCGAAACAAGCCCAACGGCTCGCAAATCGCGATGATTTCGTCGATTTTGACGAAAACTGACCGTCATTTCTATCCCGTTTGAGATATTTCGACGTTTAAGCGCTCTTTTCACTCCACTTTACGCGCCAAATGTAATGCACACACGTTTCAGCGTCGAAACAAGCCCAACGGCTCGCAAATCGCGATGATTTCGTCGATTTTGACGAAAACTAACCGTCATTTCCATCCCGTTTGAGATATTTCGACGTTTAAGCGCTCTTTTCACTCCACTTTACGCGCCAAATGTAATGCACACACGTTTCAGCGTCGAAACAAGCCCAACGGCTCGCAAATCGCGATGATTTCCTCGATTTTGACGAAAACTGACCGTCATTTCCATCCCGTTTGAGATATTTCGACGTTTAAGCGCTCTTTTCACTGCACTTTACGCGCCAAATGTAATGCACACACGTTTCAGCGTCGAAACAAGCCCAACGGCTCGCAAATCGCGATGATTTCGTCGATTTTGACGAAAACTAACCGTCATTTCCATCCCGTTTGAGATATTTCGACGTTTAAGCGCTCTTTTCACTCCACTTTACGCGCCAAATGTAATGCACACACGTTTCAGCGTCGAAACAAGCCCAACGGCTCGCAAATCGCGATGATTTCCTCGATTTTGACGAAAACTGACCGTCATTTCTATCCCGTTTGAGATATTTCGACGTTTAAGCGCTCTTTTCACTCCACTTTACGCGCCAAATGTAATGCACACACGTTTCAGCGTCGAAACAAGCCCAACGGCTCGCAAATCGCGATGATTTCCTCGATTTTGACGAAAACTGACCGTCATTTCTATCCCGTTTGAGATATTTCGACGTTTAAGCGCTCTTTTCACTCCACTTTACGCGCCAAATGTAATGCACACACGTTTCAGCGTCGAAACAAGCCCAACGGCTCGCAAATCGCGATGATTTCGTCGATTTTGACGAAAACTGACCGTCATTTCCATCCCGTTTGAGATATTTCGACGTTTAAGCGCTCTTTTCACTCCACTTTACGCGCCAAATGTAATGCACACACGTTTCAGCGTCGAAACAAGCCCAACGGCTCGCAAATCGCGATGATTTCCTCGATTTTGACGAAAACTGACCGTCATTTCTATCCCGTTTGAGATATTTCGACGTTTAAGCGCTCTTTTTCACTCCACTTTACGCGCCAAATGTAATGCACACACGTTTCAGCGTCGAAACAAGCCCAACGGCTCGCAAATCGCGATGATTTGAGGAAAACTATGACCGTCATTTCCATACCGTTTGAGATATTTCGACGTTTAAGCGCTCTTTTCACTCCACTTTACGCGCCAAATGTAATGCACACACGTTTCAGCGTCGAAACAAGCCCAACGGCTCGCAAATCGCGATGATTTCCTCGATTTTGACGAAAACTGACCGTCATTTCTATCCCGTTTGAGATATTTCGACGTTTAAGCGCTCTTTTCACTCGCACTTTACGCGCCAAATGTAATGCACACACGTTTCAGCGTCGAAACAAGCCCAACGGCTCGCAAATCGCGATGATTTCGTCGATTTTGACGAAAAACTAACCGTCATTTCTATCCCGTTTGAGATATTTCGACGTTTAAGCGCTCTTTTCCCTCCACTTTACGCGCCAAATGTAATGCACACACGTTTCAGCGTCGAAACAAGCCCAACGGCTCGCAAATCGCGATGATTTCGTCGATTTTGACGAAAACAACCGTCATTTCTATCCCGTTTGAGATATTTCGACGTTTAAGCGCTCTTTTCACTCGCACTTTACGCGCCAAATGTAATGCACACACGTTTCAGCGTCGAAACAAGCCCAACGGCTCGCAAATCGCGATGATTTCGTCGATTTTGACGAAAACTAACCGTCATTTCCATACCGTTTGAGATATTTCGACGTTTAAGCGCTCTTTACACTCCACTTTACGCGCCAAATGTAATGCACACACGTTTCAGCGTCGAAACAAGCCCAACGGCTCGCAAATCGCGATGATTTCCTCGATTTTGACGAAAACTGACCGTCATTTCTATCCCGTTTGAGATATTTCGACGTTTAAGCGCTCTTTTCACTCCACTTTACGCGCCAAATGTAATGCACACACGTTTCAGCGTCGAAACAAGCCCAACAGCTCGCAAATCGCGATGATTTCCTCGATTTTGACGAAAAGTAACCGTCATTTCCATACCGTTTGAGATATTTCGACGTTTAAGCGCTCTTTTCACTGCACTTTACGCGCCAAATGTAATGCACACACGTTTCAGCGTCGAAACAAGCCCAACGGCTCGCAAATCGCGATGATTTCCTCGATTTTGACGAAAACTGACCGTCATTTCCATCCCGTTTGAGATATTTCGACGTTTAAGCGCTCTTTTCATTCCACTTTACGCGCCAAATGTAATGCACACACGTTTCAGCGTCGAAACAAGCCCAACGGCTCGCAAATCGCGATGATTTCCTCGATTTTGACGAAAACTGACCGTCATTTCTATCCCGTTTGAGATATTTCGACGTTTAAGCGCTCTTTTCACTCCACTTTACGCGCCAAATGTAATGCACACACGTTTCACGGCCGAAACAAGCCCAACGGCTCGCAAATCGCGATGATTTCCTCGATTTTGACGAAAACTGACCGTCATTTCTATCCCGTTTGAGATATTTCGACGTTTAAGCGCTCTTTTCACTCCACTTTACGCGCCAAATGTAATGCACACACGTTTCAGCGGTCGAAACAAGCCCAACGGCTCGCAAATCGCGATGATTTCCTCGATTTTGACGAAAACTGACCGTCATTTCTATCCCGTTTGAGATATTTCGACGTTTAAGCGCTCTTTTCACTCCACTTTACGCGCCAAATGTAATGCACACACGTTTCAGCGTCGAAACAAGCCCAACAGCTCGCAAATCGCGATGATTTCCTCGATTTTGACGAAAACTGACCGTCATTTCTATCCCGTTTGAGATATTTCGACGTTTAAGCGCTCTTTTCACTCCACTTTACGCGCCAAATGTAATGCGCACACGTTTCAGCGTCGAAACAAGCCCAACGGCTCGCAAATCGCGATGATTTCGTCGATTTTGACGAAAACTAACCGTCATTTCCATCCCGTTTGAGATATTTCGACGTTTAAGCGCTCTTTTCACTGCACTTTACGCGCCAAATGTAATGCACACACGTTTCAGCGTCGAAACAAGCCCAACGGCTCGCAAATCGCGATGATTTCGTCGATTTTGACGAAAACTGACCGTCATTTCTATCCCGTTTGAGATATTTCGACGTTTAAGCGCTCTTTTCACTCCACTTTACGCGCCAAATGTAATGCACACACGTTTCAGCGTCGAAACAAGCCCAACGGCTCGCAAATCGCGATGATTTCGTCGATTTTGACGAAAACTGACCGTCATTTCTATCCCGTTTGAGATATTTCGACGTTTAAGCGCTCTTTTCACTCCACTTTACGCGCCAAATGTAATGCACACACGTTTCAGCGTCGAAACAAGCCCAACGGCTCGCAAATCGCGATGATTTCGTCGATTTTGACGAAAACCTAACCGTCATTTCCATCCCGTTTGAGATATTTCGACGTTTAAGCGCTCTTTTCACTCCACTTTACGCGCCAAATGTAATGCACACACGTTTCAGCGTCGAAACAAGCCCAACGGCTCGCAAATCGCGATGATTTCCTCGATTTTGACGAAAACTGACCGTCATTTCCATCCCGTTTGAGATATTTCGACGTTTAAGCGCTCTTTTCACTCCACTTTACGCGCCAAATGTAATGCACACACGTTTCAGCGTCGAAACAAGCCCAACGGCTCGCAAATCGCGATGATTTCGTCGATTTTGACGAAAACTAACCGTCATTTCCATACCGTTTGAGATATTTCGACGTTTAAGCGCTCTTTTCACTCCACTTTACGCGCCAAATGTAATGCACACGTTTCAGCGTCGAAACAAGGCCAACGGCTCGCAAATCGCGATGATTTCCTCGATTTTGACGAAAACTGACCGTCATTTCTATCCCGTTTGAGATATTTCGACGTTTAAGCGCTCTTTTCACTCCACTTTACGCGCCAAATGTAATGCACACACGTTTCAGCGTCGAAACAAGCCCAACGGCTCGCAAATCGCGATGATTTCGTCGATTTTGACGAAAACTAACCGTCATTTCTATCCCGTTTGAGATATTTCGACGTTTAAGCGCTCTTTTCACTCCACTTTACGCGCCAAATGTAATGCACACACGTTTCAGCGTCGAAACAAGCCCAACGGCTCGCAAATCGCGATGATTTCGTCGATTTTGACGAAAACAGACCGTCATTTCTATCCCGTTTGAGATATTTCGACGTTTAAGCGCTCTTTTCACTCCACTTTACGCGCCAAATGTAATGCACACACGTTTCAGCGTCGAAACAAGCCCAACGGCTCGCAAATCGCGATGATTTCGTCGATTTTGACGAAAAACTGACCGTCATTTCCATACCGTTTGAGATATTTCGACGTTTAAGCGCTCTTTTCACTCCACTTTACGCGCCAAATGTAATGCACACACGTTTCAGCGTCGAAACAAGCCCAACGGCTCGCAAATCGCGATGATTTCCTCGATTTTGACGAAAACTGACCGTCATTTCTATCCCGTTTGAGATATTTCGACGTTTAAGCGCTCTTTTCACTCCACTTTACGCGCCAAATGTAATGCACACACGTTTCAGCGTCGAAACAAGCCCAACGGCTCGCAAATCGCGATGATTTCCTCGATTTTGACGAAAAGTAACCGTCATTTCCATACCGTTTGAGATATTTCGACGTTTAAGCGCTCTTTTCACTGCACTTTACGCGCCAAATGTAATGCACACACGTTTCAGCGTCGAAACAAGCCCAACGGCTCGCAAATCGCGATGATTTCCTCGATTTTGACGAAAACTGACCGTCATTTCCATCCCGTTTGAGATATTTCGACGTTTAAGCGCTCTTTTCACTCCACTTTACGCGCCAAATGTAATGCACACACGTTTCAGCGTCGAAACAAGCCCAACGGCTCGCAAATCGCGATGATTTCCTCGATTTTGACGAAAACTGACCGTCATTTCTATCCCGTTTGAGATATTTCGACGTTTAAGCGCTCTTTTCACTCCACTTTACGCGCCAAATGTAATGCACACACGTTTCACCGTCGAAACAAGCCCAACGGCTCGCAAATCGCGATGATTTCCTCGATTTTGACGAAAACTGACCGTCATTTCTATCCCGTTTGAGATATTTCGACGTTTAAGCGCTCTTTTCACTCCACTTTACGCGCCAAATGTAATGCACACACGTTTCAGCGGTCGAAACAAGCCCAACGGCTCGCAAATCGCGATGATTTCCTCGATTTTGACGAAAACTGACCGTCATTTCCATCCCGTTTGAGATATTTCGACGTTTAAGCGCTCTTTTCGCTCCACTTTACGCGCCAAATGTAATGCACACACGTTTCAGCGTCGAAACAAGCCCAACGGCTCGCAAATCGCGATGATTTCCTCGATTTTGACGAAAACGGACCGTCATTTCTATCCCGTTTGAGATATTTCGACGTTTAAGCGCTCTTTTCACTCCACTTTACGCGCCAAATGTAATGCATACACGTTTCAGCGTCGAAACAAGCCCAACGGCTCGCAAATCGCGATGATTTCCTCGATTTTGACGAAAACTGACCGTCATTTCTATCCCGTTTGAGATATTTCGACGTTTAAGCGCTCTTTTCACTCCACTTTACGCGCCAAATGTAATGCACACACGTTTCAGCGTCGAAACAAGCCCAACGGCTCGCAAATCGCGATGATTTCGTCGATTTTGACGAAAACTAACCGTCATTTCTATCCCGTTTGAGATATTTCGACGTTTAAGCGCTCTTTTCACTCCACTTTACGCGCCAAATGTAATGCATACACGTTTCAGCGTCGAAACAAGCCCAACGGCTCGCAAATCGCGATGATTTCCACGATTTTGACGAAAACTGACCGTCATTTCTATCCCGTTTGAGATATTTCGACGTTTAAGCGCTCTTTTCACTCCACTTTACGCGCCAAATGTAATGCACACACGTTTCAGCGTCGAAACAAGCCCAACGGCTCGCAAATCGCGATGATTTCCTCGATTTTGACGAAAACTGACCGTCATTTCTATCCCGTTTGAGATATTTCGACGTTTAAGCGCTCTTTTCACTCCACTTTACGCGCCAAATGTAATGCACACACACGTTTCAGCGTCGAAACAAGCCCAACGGCTCGCAAATCGCGATGATTTCGTCGATTTTGACGAAAACATGACCGTCATTTCCATACCGTTTGAGATATTTCGACGTTTAAGCGCTCTTTTCACTCCACTTTTACGCGCCAAATGTAATGCACACACGTTTCAGCGTCGAAACAAGCCCAACGGCTCGCAAATCGCGATGATTTCCTCGATTTTGACGAAAAACTGACCGTCATTTCTATCCCGTTTGAGATATTTCGACGTTTAAGCGCTCTTTTCACTCCACTTTACGCGCCAAATGTAATGCACACACGTTTCAGCGTCGAAACAAGCCCAACGGCTCGCAAATCGCGATGATTTCGTCGATTTTGACGAAAACTAACCGTCATTTCTATCCCGTTTGAGATATTTCGACGTTTAAGCGCTCTTTTCACTCCACTTTACGCGCCAAATGTAATGCACACACGTTTCAGCGTCGAAACAAGCCCAACGGCTCGCAAATCGCGATGATTTCGTCGATTTTGACGAAAACTGACCGTCATTTCCATACCGTTTGAGATATTTCGACGTTTAAGCGCTCTTTTCACTCCACTTTACGCGCCAAATGTAATGCACACACGTTTCAGCGTCGAAACAAGCCCAACGGCTCGCAAATCGCGATGATTTCCTCGATTTTGACGAAAACTAACCGTCATTTCCATCCCGTTTGAGATATTTCGACGTTTAAGCGCTCTTTTCACTCCACTTTACGCGCCAAATGTAATGCGCACACGTTTCAGCGTCGAAACAAGCCCAACGGCTCGCAAATCGCGATGATTTCGTCGATTTTGACGAAAACTAACCGTCATTTCCATACCGTTTGAGATATTTCGACGTTTAAGCGCTCTTTTCACTGCACTTTACGCGCCAAATGTAATGCACACACGTTTCAGCGTCGAAACAAGCCCAACGGCTCGCAAATCGCGATGATTTCCTCGATTTTGACGAAAACTGACCGTCATTTCTATCCCGTTTGAGATATTTCGACGTTTAAGCGCTCTTTT
The DNA here is from genome assembly GCA_019677175.1 of Bombus sylvicola. NCBI lineage: Eukaryota > Metazoa > Arthropoda > Insecta > Hymenoptera > Apidae > Bombus > Bombus sylvicola. Next base: position 5,898 of record JACSOB010000271.1, on the reverse strand, counting down.
CACTCCACTTTACGCGCCAAATGTAATGCACACACGTTTCAGCGTCGAAACAAGCCCAACGGCTCGCAAATCGCGATGATTTCCTCGATTTTGACGAAAACTGACCGTCATTTCTATCCCGTTTGAGATATTTCGACGTTTAAGCGCTCTTTTCACTCCACTTTACGCGCCAAATGTAATGCACACACGTTTCAGCGTCGAAACAAGCCCAACGGCTCGCAAATCGCGATGATTTCGTCGATTTTGACGAAAACTGACCGTCATTTCTATCCCGTTTGAGATATTTCGACGTTTAAGCGCTCTTTTCACTCCACTTTACGCGCCAAATGTAATGCACACACGTTTCAGCGTCGAAACAAGCCCAACGGCTCGCAAATCGCGATGATTTCCTCGATTTTGACGAAAACTGACCGTCATTTCTATCCCGTTTGAGATATTTCGACGTTTAAGCGCTCTTTTCACTCCACTTTACGCGCCAAATGTAATGCACACACGTTTCAGCGTCGAAACAAGCCCAACGGCTCGCAAATCGCGATGATTTCGTCGATTTTGACGAAAACTAACCGTCATTTCTATCCCGTTTGAGATATTTCGACGTTTAAGCGCTCTTTTCACTCCACTTTACGCGCCAAATGTAATGCACACACGTTTCAGCGTCGAAACAAGCCCAACGGCTCGCAAATCGCGATGATTTCCTCGATTTTGACGAAAACTGACCGTCATTTCTATCCCGTTTGAGATATTTCGACGTTTAAGCGCTCTTTTCACTCCACTTTACGCGCCAAATGTAATGCACACACGTTTCAGCGTCGAAACAAGCCCAACGGCTCGCAAATCGCGATGATTTCGTCGATTTTGACGAAAACTAACCGTCATTTCTATCCCGTTTGAGATATTTCGACGTTTAAGCGCTCTTTTCACTCCACTTTACGCGCCAAATGTAATGCACACACGTTTCAGCGTCGAAACAAGCCCAACGGCTCGCAAATCGCGATGATTTCGTCGATTTTGACGAAAACTGACCGTCATTTCTATCCCGTTTGAGATATTTCGACGTTTAAGCGCTCTTTTCACTCCACTTTACGCGCCAAATGTAATGCACACACGTTTCAGCGTCGAAACAAGCCCAACGGCTCGCAAATCGCGATGATTTCCTCGATTTTGACGAAAACTGACCGTCATTTCCATCCCGTTTGAGATATTTCGACGTTTAAGCGCTCTTTTCACTCCACTTTACGCGCCAAATGTAATGCACACACGTTTCAGCGTCGAAACAAGCCCAACGGCTCGCAAATCGCGATGATTTCGTCGATTTTGACGAAAAACTAACCGTCATTTCTATCCCGTTTGAGATATTTCGACGTTTAAGCGCTCTTTTCACTCCACTTTACGCGCCAAATGTAATGCACACACGTTTCAGCGTCGAAACAAGCCCAACGGCTCGCAAATCGCGATGATTTCCTCGATTTTGACGAAAACTGACCGTCATTTCTATCCCGTTTGAGATATTTCGACGTTTAAGCGCTCTTTTCACTCCACTTTACGCGCCAAATGTAATGCACACACGTTTCAGCGTCGAAACAAGCCCAACGGCTCGCAAATCGCGATGATTTCCTCGATTTTGACGAAAACCGACCGTCATTTCTATCCCGTTTGAGATATTTCGACGTTTAAGCGCTCTTTTCACTCCACTTTACGCGCCAAATGTAATGCACACGTTTCAGCGTCGAAACAAGCCCAACGGCTCGCAAATCGCGATGATTTCGTCGATTTTGACGAAAACTGACCGTCATTTCTATCCCGTTTGAGATATTTCGACGTTTAAGCGCTCTTTTCACTCCACTTTACGCGCCAAATGTAATGCACACACGTTTCAGCGTCGAAACAAGCCCAACGGCTCGCAAATCGCGATGATTTCCTCGATTTTGACGAAAACTGACCGTCATTTCTATCCCGTTTGAGATATTTCGACGTTTAAGCGCTCTTTTCACTCCACTTTACGCGCCAAATGTAATGCACACACGTTTCAGCGTCGAAACAAGCCCAACGGCTCGCAAATCGCGATGATTTCCTCGATTTTGACGAAAACTGACCGTCATTTCTATCCCGTTTGAGATATTTCGACGTTTAAGCGCTCTTTTCACTCCACTTTACGCGCCAAATGTAATGCACACACGTTTCAGCGTCGAAACAAGCCCAACGGCTCGCAAATCGCGATGATTTCCTCGATTTTGACGAAAACTGACCGTCATTTCTATCCCGTTTGAGATATTTCGACGTTTAAGCGCTCTTTTCACTCCACTTTACGCGCCAAATGTAATGCACACACGTTTCAGCGTCGAAACAAGCCCAACGGCTCGCAAATCGCGATGATTTCCTCGATTTTGACGAAAACTGACCGTCATTTCTATCCCGTTTGAGATATTTCGACGTTTAAGCGCTCTTTTCACTCCACTTTACGCGCCAAATGTAATGCACACACGTTTCAGCGTCGAAACAAGCCCAACGGCTCGCAAATCGCGATGATTTCCTCGATTTTGACGAAAACTGACCGTCATTTCTATCCCGTTTGAGATATTTCGACGTTTAAGCGCTCTTTTCACTCCACTTTACGCGCCAAATGTAATGCACACGTTTCAGCGTCGAAACAAGCCCAACGGCTCGCAAATCGCGATGATTTCCTCGATTTTGACGAAAATTGACCGTCATTTCTATCCCGTTTGAGATATTTCGACGTTTAAGCGCTCTTTTCACTCCACTTTACGCGCCAAATGTAATGCACACACACGTTTCAGCGTCGAAACAAGCCCAACGGCTCGCAAATCGCGATGATTTCCTCGATTTTGACGAAAACTGACCGTCATTTCTATCCCGTTTGAGATATTTCGACGTTTAAGCGCTCTTTTCACTCCACTTTACGCGCCAAATGTAATGCACACACGTTTCAGCGTCGAAACAAGCCCAACGGCTCGCAAATCGCGATGATTTCCTCGATTTTGACGAAAATTGACCGTCATTTCTATCCCGTTTGAGATATTTCGACGTTTAAGCGCTCTTTTCACTCCACTTTACGCGCCAAATGTAATGCACACACGTTTCAGCGTCGAAACAAGCCCAACGGCTCGCAAATCGCGATGATTTCGTCGATTTTGACGAAAACTGACCGTCATTTCCATCCCGTTTGAGATATTTCGACGTTTAAGCGCTCTTTTCACTCCACTTTACGCGCCAAATGTAATGCACACACGTTTCAGCGTCGAAACAAGCCCAACGGCTCGCAAATCGCGATGATTTCCTCGATTTTGACGAAAACTGACCGTCATTTCTATCCCGTTTGAGATATTTCGACGTTTAAGCGCTCTTTTCACTCCACTTTACGCGCCAAATGTAATGCACACACGTTTCAGCGTCGAAACAAGCCCAACGGCTCGCAAATCGCGATGATTTCGTCGATTTTGACGAAAACTGACCGTCATTTCTATCCCGTTTGAGATATTTCGACGTTTAAGCGCTCTTTTCACTCCACTTTACGCGCCAAATGTAATGCACACACGTTTCAGCGTCGAAACAAGCCCAACGGCTCGCAAATCGCGATGATTTCGTCGATTTTGACGAAAACTGACCGTCATTTCTATCCCGTTTGAGATATTTCGACGTTTAAGCGCTCTTTTCACTCCACTTTACGCGCCAAATGTAATGCACACACGTTTCAGCGTCGAAACAAGCCCAACGGCTCGCAAATCGCGATGATTTCGTCGATTTTGACGAAAACTGACCGTCATTTCTATCCCGTTTGAGATATTTCGACGTTTAAGCGCTCTTTTCACTCCACTTTACGCGCCAAATGTAATGCGCACACGTTTCAGCGTCGAAACAAGCCCAACAGCTCGCAAATCGCGATGATTTCCTCGATTTTGACGAAAACTGACCGTCATTTCCATCCCGTTTGAGATATTTCGACGTTTAAGCGCTCTTTTCACTCCACTTTACGCGCCAAATGTAATGCACACACGTTTCAGCGTCGAAACAAGCCCAACGGCTCGCAAATCGCGATGATTTCGTCGATTTTGACGAAAACTGACCGTCATTTCTATCCCGTTTGAGATATTTCGACGTTTAAGCGCTCTTTTCACTCCACATTACGCGCCAAATGTAATGCATACACGTTTCAGCGTCGAAACAAGCCCAACGGCTCGCAAATCGCGATGATTTCCACGATTTTGACGAAAACTGACCGTCATTTCTATCCCGTTTGAGATATTTCGACGTTTAAGCGCTCTTTTCACTCCACTTTAAGCGCCAAATGTAATGCACACACGTTTCAGCGTCGAAACAAGCCCAACGGCTCGCAAATCGCGATGATTTCCTCGATTTTGACGAAAACTGACCGTCATTTCTATCCCGTTTGAGATATTTCGACGTTTAAGCGCTCTTTTCACTCCACTTTACGCGCCAAATGTAATGCACACACGTTTCAGCGTCGAAACAAGCCCAACGGCTCGCAAATCGCGATGATTTCGTCGATTTTGACGAAAACTAACCGTCATTTCTATACCGTTTGAGATATTTCGACGTTTAAGCGCTCTTTACATTCCACTTTACGCGCCAAATGTAATGCACACACGTTTCAGCGTCGAAACAAGCCCAACGGCTCGCAAATCGCGATGATTTCGTCGATTTTGACGAAAACTAACCGTCATTTCCATACCGTTTGAGATATTTCGACGTTTAAGCGCACTTTTCACTCCACTTTACGCGCCAAATGTAATGCGCACACGTTTCAGCGTCGAAACAAGCCCAACGGCTCGCAAATCGCGATGATTTCCTCGATTTTGACGAAAACTGACCGTCATTTCTATCCCGTTTGAGATATTTCGACGTTTAAGCGCTCTTTTCACTCCACTTTACGCGCCAAATGTAATGCACACACGTTTCAGCGTCGAAACAAGCCCAACGGCTCGCAAATCGCGATGACTTCCTCGATTTTGACGAAAACTGACCGTCATTTCTATCTCGTTTGAGATATTTCGACGTTTAAGCGCTCTTTTCACTCCACTTTACGCGCCAAATGTAATGCACACGTTTCAGCGTCGAAACAAGCCCAACGGCTCGCAAATCGCGATGATTTCGTCGATTTTGACGAAAACTGACCGTCATTTCTATCCCGTTTGAGATATTTCGACGTTTAAGCGCTCTTTTCACTCCACTTTACGCGCCAAATGTAATGCGCACACGTTTCAGCGCCGAAACAAGCCCAACGGCTCGCAAATCGCGATGATTTCCTCGATTTTGACGAAAACTGACCGTCATTTCCATCCCGTTTGAGATATTTCGACGTTTAAGCGCTCTTTTCACTCCACTTTACGCGCCAAATGTAATGCACACACGTTTCAGCGTCGAAACAAGCCCAAAGGCTCGCAAATCGCGATGATTTCGTCGATTTTGACGAAAACTGACCGTCATTTCTATCCCGTTTGAGATATTTCGACGTTTAAGCGCTCTTTTCACTCCACTTTACGCGCCAAATGTAATGCACACACGTTTCAGCGTCGAAACAAGCCCAACGGCTCGCAAATCGCGATGATTTCCTCGATTTTGACGAAAACTGACCGTCATTTCTATCTCGTTTGAGATATTTCGACGTTTAAGCGCTCTTTTCACGCCACTTTACGCGCCAAATGTAATGCACACACGTTTCAGCGTCGAAACAAGCCCAACGGCTCGCAAATCGCGATGATTTCCTCGATTTTGACGAAAACTGACCGTCATTTCTATCCCGTTTGAGATATTTCGACGCTTAAGCGCACTTTTCACTCCACTTTACGCGCCAAATGTAATGCACACACGTTTCACGGCCGAAACAAGCCCAACAGCTCGCAAATCGCGATGATTTCCTCG
>JACSOB010000270.1:0-27626 GCA_019677175.1 Bombus sylvicola | reverse complement strand
GCGTAAAGTGGGGGAAAAAGAGCGCTTAAACGTCGAAATATCTCAAACGGGATAGAAATGACGGTCAGTTTTCGTCAAAATCGACGAAATCATCGCGATTTGCGAGCCGTTGGGCTTGTTTCGACGCTGAAACGTGTGCATTACATTTGGCGCGTAAAGTGCAGTGAAAAGAGCGCTTAAAACGTCGAAATATCTCAAACGGGATGGAAATGACGGTTACGTTTTCGTCAAAATCGACGAAATCATCGCGATTTGCGAGCGCGTTGGGCTTGTTCTGACGCTGAAACGTGTGTGCATTACATTTGGCGCGTAAAGTGGAGTGAAAAGAGCGCTTAAACGTCGAAATATCTCAAACGGGATGGAAATGACGGTTAGTTTTCGTCAAAATCGACGAAATCATCGCGATTTGCGAGCCGTTGGGCTTGTTTACGACGCTGAAACGTGTGTGTGCATTACATTTGGCGCGTAAAGTGCGTGAAAAGAGCGCTTAAAACGTCGAAATATCTCAAACGGTATGGAAATGAAGGTATTAAAGATGAAATGAGGTTATTTTCGTCAAAATCGAGGAAATCATCGCGATTTGCGAGCCGTTGGGCTTGTTTCGACGCTGAAACGTGTGCATTACATTTGGCGCGTAAAGTGGAGTGAAAAGAGCGCTTAAACGTCGAAATATCTCAAACGGGATGGAAATGACGGTCAATTTTCGTCAAAATCGACGAAATCATCGCGATTTGCGAGCCGTTGGGCTTTGTTTCGACGCTGAAACGTGTGTGCATTACATTTGGCGCGTAAAGTGGAGTGAAAAGAGCGCTTAAACGTCGAAATATCTCAAACGGTATGGAAATGACGGTTAATTTTCGTCAAAATCGACGAAATCATCGCGATTTGCGAGCCGTTGGGGCTTGTTTCGACGCTGAAACGTGTGTGCATTACATTTGGCGCGTAAAGTGGAGTGAAAAGAGCGCTTAAACGTCGAAATATCTCAAACGGGATAGAAATGACGGTCAGTTTTCGTCAAAATCGACGAAATCATCGCGATTTGCGAGCCGTTGGGCTTGTTTCGACGCTGAAACGTGTGTGCATTACATTTGGCGCGTAAAGTGTAAAGAAAAAAAGAGCGCTTAAACGTCGAAATATCTCAAACGGGATGGAAATGACGGTCGTTTTAAACGGTATTTTCGTCAAAATCGACAAATCATCGCGATTTGCGAGCCGTTGGGCTTGTTTCGACGCTGAAACGTGTGCATTACATTTGGCGCGTAAAGTGGAGTGAAAAGAGCGCTTAAACGTCGAAATATCTCAAACGGGATAGAAATGACGGTCAGTTTTCGTCAAAATCGAGGAAATCATCGCGATTTGCGAGCCGTTGGGCTTGTTTCGACGCTGAAACGTGTGTGCATTACATTTGGCGCGTAAAGTGCAGTGAAAAGAGCGCTTAAACGTCGAAATATCTCAAACGGGATAGGAAATGACGGTCAGTTTTCGTCAAAATCGACGAAATCATCGCGATTTGCGAGCCGTTGGGCTTGTTTCGACGCTGAAACGTGTGTCATTACATTTGGCGCGTAAAGTGCAGTGAAAAGAGCGCTTAAACGTCGAAATATCTCAAACGGGATAGAAATGACGGTTAGTTTTCGTCAAAATCGACGAAATCATCGCGATTTGCGAGCCGTTGGGCTTGTTTCGACGCTGAAACGTGTGTGCATTACATTTGGCGCGTAAAGTGCAGTGAAAAGAGCGCTTAAACGTCGAAATATCTCAAACGGGATGGAAATGACGGTCAGTTTTCGTCAAAATCGAGGAAATCATCGCGATTTGCGAGCCGTTGGGCTTGTTTCGACGCTGAAACGTGTGTGCATTACATTTGGCGCGTAAAGTGCAGTGAAAAGAGCGCTTAAACGTCGAAATATCTCAAACGGGATAGAAATGACGGTCAGTTTTCGTCAAAATCGAGGAAATCATCGCGATTTGCGAGCCGTTGGGCTTGTTTCGACGCTGAAATACGCGAAACGTGTGTGCATTACATTTGGCGCGTAAAGTGGAGTGAAAAGAGCGCTTAAACGTCGAAATATCTCAAACGGGATGGAAATGACGGTTAGTTTTCGTCAAAATCGACGAAATCATCGCGATTTGCGAGCCGTTGGGCTTGTTTCGACGCTGAAACGTGTGTGCATTACATTTGGCGCGTAAAGTGGAGTGAAAAGAGCGCTTAAACGTCGAAATATCTCAAACGGGATGGAAATGACGGTCAGTTTTCGTCAAAATCGACGAAATCATCGCGATTTGCGAGCCGTTGGGCTTGTTTCGACGCTGAAACGTGTGCATTACATTTGGCGCGTAAAGTGCAGTGAAAAGAGCGCTTAAACGTCGAAATATCTCAAACGGGATAGAAATGACGGTCAGTTTTCGTCAAAATCGAGGAAATCATCGCGATTTGCGAGCCGTTGGGCTTGTTTCGACGCTGAAACGTGTGCATTACATTTGGCGCGTAAAGTGCAGTGAAAAGAGCGCTTAAACGTCGAAATATCTCAAACGGGATAGAAATGACGGTCAGTTTTCGTCAAAATCGACGAAATCATCGCGATTTGCGAGCCGTTGGGCTTGTTTCGACGCTGAAACGTGTGTGCATTACATTTGGCGCGTAAAGTGCAGTGAAAAGAGCGCTTAAACGTCGAAATATCTCAAACGGGATAGAAATGACGGTTAGTTTTCGTCAAAATCGACGAAATCATCGCGATTTGCGAGCCGTTGGGCTTGTTTCGACGCTGAAACGTGTGTGCATTACATTTGGCGCGTAAAGTGGAGTGAAAAGAGCGCTTAAACGTCGAAATATCTCAAACGGGATAGAAATGACGGTCAGTTTTCGTCAAAATCGACGAAATCATCGCGATTTGCGAGCCGTTGGGCTTGTTTCGACGCTGAAACGTATGTGCATTACATTTGGCGCGTAAAGTGGAGTGAAAAGAGCGCTTAAACGTCGAAATATCTCAAACGGGATAGAAATGACGGTCAGTTTTCGTCAAAATCGAGGAAATCATCGCGATTTGCGAGCCGTTGGGCTTGTTTCGACGCTGAAACGTGTGTGCATTACATTTGGCGCGTAAAGTGCAATGAAAAGAGCGCTTAAACGTCGAAATATCTCAAACGGTATGGAAATGAAGGTTAGTTTATCGTCAAAATCGAGGAAATCATCGCGATTTGCGAGCTGTTGGGCTTGTTTCGGCCCTGAAACGTGTGTGCATTACATTTGGCGCGTAAAGTGGAGTGAAAAGAGCGCTTAAACGTCGAAATATCTCAAACGGGATAGAAATGACGGTCAGTTTTTGTCAAAATCGACGAAATCATCGCGATTTGCGAGCCGTTGGGCTTGTTTCGACGCTGAAACGTGTGTGCATTACATTTGGCGCGTAAAGTGGAGTGAAAAGAGCGCTTAAACGTCGAAATATCTCAAACGGTATGGAAATGAAGGTTAGTTTTCGTCAAAATCGACGAAATCATCGCGATTTGCGAGCCGTTGGGCTTGTTTCGACGCTGAAACGTGTGTGCATTACATTTGGCGCGTAAAGTGGAGTGAAAAGAGCGCTTAAACGTCGGAATATCTCAAACGGTATGGAAATGAAGGTTAGTTTTCGTCAAAATCGACGAAATCATCGCGATTTGCGAGCCGTTGGGCTTGTTTCGACGCTGAAACGTGTGTGCATTACATTTGGCGCGTAAAGTGGAGTGAAAAGAGCGCTTAAACGTCGAAATATCTCAAACGGTATGGAAATGAAGGTTAGTTTTCGTCAAAATCGACGAAATCATCGCGATTTGCGAGCCGTTGGGCTTGTTTCGACGCTGAAACGTATGTGCATTACATTTGGCGCGTAAAGTGGAGTGAAAAGAGCGCTTAAACGTCGAAATATCTCAAACGGGATAGAAATGACGGTCAGTTTTCGTCAAAATCGACGAAATCATCGCGATTTGCGAGCCGTTGGGCTTGTTTCGACGCTGAAACGTGTGTGCATTACATTTGGCGCGTAAAGTGCAATGAAAAGAGCGCTTAAACGTCGAAATATCTCAAACGGTATGGAAATGAAGGTTAGTTTTCGTCAAAATCGAGGAAATCATCGCGATTTGCGAGCCGTTGGGCTTGTTTCGACGCTGAAACGTGTGTGCATTACATTTGGCGCGTAAAGTGGAGTGAAAAGAGCGCTTAAACGTCGAAATATCTCAAACGGGATAGAAATGACGGTCAGTTTTCGTCAAAATCGACGAAATCATCGCGATTTGCGAGCCGTTGGGCTTGTTTCGACGCTGAAACGTGTGTGCATTACATTTGGCGCGTAAAGTGGAGTGAAAAGAGCGCTTAAACGTCGAAATATCTCAAACGGTATAGAAATGACGGTTAGTTTTCGTCAAAATCGACGAAATCATCGCGATTTGCGAGCCGTTGGGCTTGTTTCGACGCTGAAACGTGTGTGCATTACATTTGGCGCGTAAAGTGGAGTGAAAAGAGCGCTTAAACGTCGAAATATCTCAAACGGGATAGAAATGACGGTCAGTTTTCGTCAAAATCGAGGAAATCATCGCGATTTGCGAGCCGTTGGGCTTGTTTCGACGCTGAAACGTGTGTGCATTACATTTGGCGCGTAAAGTGGAGTGAAAAGAGCGCTTAAACGTCGAAATATCTCAAACGGGATAGAAATGACGGTCAGTTTTCGTCAAAATCGAGGAAATCATCGCGATTTGCGAGCCGTTGGGCTTGTTTCGACGCTGAAACGTGTGTGCATTACATTTGGCGCGTAAAGTGGAGTGAAAAGAGCGCTTAAACGTCGAAATATCTCAAACGGGATAGAAATGACGGTTAGTTTTCGTCAAAATCGAGGAAATCATCGCGATTTGCGAGCCGTTGGGCTTGTTTCGACGCTGAAACGTGTGTGCATTACATTTGGCGCGTAAAGTGGAGTGAAAAGAGCGCTTAAACGTCGAAATATCTCAAACGGGATAGAAATGACGGTCAGTTTTCGTCAAAATCGACGAAATCATCGCGATTTGCGAGCCGTTGGGCTTGTTTCGACGCTGAAACGTGTGTGCATTACATTTGGCGCGTAAAGTGGAGTGAAAAGAGCGCTTAAACGTCGAAATATCTCAAACGGGATAGAAATGACGGTCAGTTTTCGTCAAAATCGACGAAATCATCGCGATTTGCGAGCCGTTGGGCTTGTTTCGACGCTGAAACGTGTGTGCATTACATTTGGCGCGTAAAGTGGAGTGAAAAGAGCGCTTAAACGTCGAAATATCTCAAACGGGATGGAAATGACGGTTAGTTTTCGTCAAAATCGACGAAATCATCGCGATTTGCGAGCCGTTGGGCTTGTTTCGACGCTGAAACGTGTGTGCATTACATTTGGCGCGTAAAGTGGAGTGAAAAGAGCGCTTAAACGTCGAAATATCTCAAACGGTATGGAAATGAAGGTTAGTTTTCGTCAAAATCGACGAAATCATCGCGATTTGCGAGCCGTTGGGCTTGTTTCGACGCTGAAACGTGTGTGCATTACATTTGGCGCGTAAAGTGGAGTGAAAAGAGCGCTTAAACGTCGAAATATCTCAAACGGGATAGAAATGACGGTCAGTTTTCGTCAAAATCGACGAAATCATCGCGATTTGCGAGCCGTTGGGCTTGTTTCGACGCTGAAACGTGTGTGCATTACATTTGGCGCGTAAAGTGGAGTGAAAAGAGCGCTTAAACGTCGAAATATCTCAAACGGGATAGAAATGACGGTCAGTTTTCGTCAAAATCGAGGAAATCATCGCGATTTGCGAGCCGTTGGGCTTGTTTCGACGCTGAAACGTGTGTGCATTACATTTGGCGCGTAAAGTGGAGTGAAAAGAGCGCTTAAACGTCGAAATATCTCAAACGGGATAGAAATGACGGTTAGTTTTCGTCAAAATCGACGAAATCATCGCGATTTGCGAGCCGTTGGGCTTGTTTCGACGCTGAAACGTGTGTGTATTACATTTGGCGCGTAAAGTGGAGTGAAAAGAGCGCTTAAACGTCGAAATATCTCAAACGGGATAGAAATGACGGTCAGTTTTCGTCAAAATCGACGAAATCATCGCGATTTGCGAGCCGTTGGGCTTGTTTCGACGCTGAAACGTGTGTGCATTACATTTGGCGCGTAAAGTGGAGTGAAAAGAGCGCTTAAACGTCGAAATATCTCAAACGGGATAGAAATGACGGTCAGTTTTCGTCAAAATCGAGGAAATCATCGCGATTTGCGAGCCGTTGGGCTTGTTTCGACGCTGAAACGTGTGTGCATTACATTTGGCGCGTAAAGTGGAGTGAAAAGAGCGCTTAAACGTCGAAATATCTCAAACGGGATAGAAATGACGGTCAGTTTTCGTCAAAATCGACGAAATCATCGCGATTTGCGAGCCGTTGGGCTTGTTTCGACGCTGAAACGTGTGTGCATTACATTTGGCGCGTAAAGTGCAGTGAAAAGAGCGCTTAAACGTCGAAATATCTCAAACGGGATGGAAATGACGGTTAGTTTTCGTCAAAATCGACGAAATCATCGCGATTTGCGAGCCGTTGGGCTTGTTTCGACCGCTGAAACGTGTGTGCATTACATTTGGCGCGTAAAGTGGAGTGAAAAGAGCGCTTAAACGTCGAAATATCTCAAACGGGATGGAAATGACGGTTAGTTTTCGTCAAAATCGACGAAATCATCGCGATTTGCGAGCCGTTGGGCTTGTTTCGACGCTGAAACGTGTGTGCATTACATTTGGCGCGTAAAGTGGAGTGAAAAGAGCGCTTAAACGTCGAAATATCTCAAACGGGATAGAAATGACGGTTAGTTTTCGTCAAAATCGACGAAATCATCGCGATTTGCGAGCCGTTGGGCTTGTTTCGACGCTGAAACGTGTGTGCATTACATTTGGCGCGTAAAGTGGAGTGAAAAGAGCGCTTAAACGTCGAAATATCTCAAACGGTATGGAAATGACGGTTAGTTTTCGTCAAAATCGACGAAATCATCGCGATTTGCGAGCCGTTGGGCTTGTTTCGACGCTGAAACGTGTGTGCATTACATTTGGCGCGTAAAGTGGAGTGAAAAGAGCGCTTAAACGTCGAAATATCTCAAACGGGATAGAAATGACGGTCAGTTTTCGTCAAAATCGAGGAAATCATCGCGATTTGCGAGCCGTTGGGCTTGTTTCGACGCTGAAACGTGTGTGCATTACATTTGGCGCGTAAAGTGGAGTGAAAAGAGCGCTTAAACGTCGAAATATCTCAAACGGGATAGAAATGACGGTTAGTTTTCGTCAAAATCGACGAAATCATCGCGATTTGCGAGCCGTTGGGCTTGTTTCGACGCTGAAACGTGTGTGTATTACATTTGGCGCGTAAAGTGGAGTGAAAAGAGCGCTTAAACGTCGAAATATCTCAAACGGGATAGAAATGACGGTCAGTTTTCGTCAAAATCGACGAAATCATCGCGATTTGCGAGCCGTTGGGCTTGTTTCGACGCTGAAACGTGTGTGCATTACATTTGGCGCGTAAAGTGGAGTGAAAAGAGCGCTTAAACGTCGAAATATCTCAAACGGGATAGAAATGACGGTTAGTTTTCGTCAAAATCGACGAAATCATCGCGATTTGCGAGCCGTTGGGCTTGTTTCGACGCTGAAACGTGTGTGCATTACATTTGGCGCGTAAAGTGGAGTGAAAAGAGCGCTTAAACGTCGAAATATCTCAAACGGGATGGAAATGAAGGTTGTTTTTCGTCAAAATCGACGAAATCATCGCGATTTGCGAGCCGTTGGGCTTGTTTCGACGCTGAAACGTGTGTGCATTACATTTGGCGCGTAAAGTGGAGTGAAAAGAGCGCTTAAACGTCGAAATATCTCAAACGGGATAGAAATGACGGTCAGTTTTCGTCAAAATCGAGGAAATCATCGCGATTTGCGAGCCGTTGGGCTTGTTTCGACGCTGAAACGTGTGTGCATTACATTTGGCGCGTAAAGTGCAGTGAAAAGAGCGCTTAAACGTCGAAATATCTCAAACGGGATAGAAATGACGGTTAGTTTTCGTCAAAATCGACGAAATCATCGCGATTTGCGAGCCGTTGGGCTTGTTTCGACGCTGAAACGTGTGTGCATTACATTTGGCGCGTAAAGTGGAGTGAAAAGAGCGCTTAAACGTCGAAATATCTCAAACGGGATAGAAATGACGGTTAGTTTTCGTCAAAATCGACGAAATCATCGCGATTTGCGAGCCGTTGGGCTTGTTTCGACGCTGAAACGTGTGTGCATTACATTTGGCGCGTAAAGTGGAGTGAAAAGAGCGCTTAAACGTCGAAATATCTCAAACGGGATAGAAATGACGGTCAGTTTTCGTCAAAATCGACGAAATCATCGCGATTTGCGAGCCGTTGGGCTTGTTTCGACGCTGAAACGTGTGTGCATTACATTTGGCGCGTAAAGTGGAGTGAAAAGAGCGCTTAAACGTCGAAATATCTCAAACGGGATAGAAATGACGGTTAGTTTTCGTCAAAATCGACGAAATCATCGCGATTTGCGAGCCGTTGGGCTTGTTTCGACGCTGAAACGTGTGCATTACATTTGGCGCGTAAAGTGGAGTGAAAAGAGCGCTTAAACGTCGAAATATCTCAAACGGGATAGAAATGACGGTTAGTTTTCGTCAAAATCGACGAAATCATCGCGATTTGCGAGCCGTTGGGCTTGTTTCGACGCTGAAACGTGTGTGCATTACATTTGGCGCGTAAAGTGGAGTGAAAAGAGCGCTTAAACGTCGAAATATCTCAAACGGGATAGAAATGACGGTTAGTTTTCGTCAAAATCGAGGAAATCATCGCGATTTGCGAGCCGTTGGGCTTGTTTCGACGCTGAAACGTGTGTGCATTACATTTGGCGCGTAAAGTGGAGTGAAAAGAGCGCTTAAACGTCGAAATATCTCAAACGGGATGGAAATGACGGTTAGTTTTCGTCAAAATCGACGAAATCATCGCGATTTGCGAGCCGTTGGGCTTGTTTCGACGCTGAAACGTGTGTGCATTACATTTGGCGCGTAAAGTGGAGTGAAAAGAGCGCTTAAACGTCGAAATATCTCAAACGGGATAGAAATGACGGTTAGTTTTCGTCAAAATCGACGAAATCATCGCGATTTGCGAGCCGTTGGGCTTGTTTCGACGCTGAAACGTGTGTGCATTACATTTGGCGCGTAAAGTGGAGTGAAAAGAGCGCTTAAACGTCGAAATATCTCAAACGGGATAGAAATGACGGTTAGTTTTCGTCAAAATCGACGAAATCATCGCGATTTGCGAGCCGTTGGGCTTGTTTCGACGCTGAAACGTGTGTGCATTACATTTGGCGCGTAAAGTGGAGTGAAAAGAGCGCTTAAACGTCGAAATATCTCAAACGGGATAGAAATGACGGTCAGTTTTCGTCAAAATCGACGAAATCATCGCGATTTGCGAGCCGTTGGGCTTGTTTCGACGCTGAAACGTGTGTGCATTACATTTGGCGCGTAAAGTGGAGTGAAAAGAGCGCTTAAACGTCGAAATATCTCAAACGGGATGAGAAATGACGGTTAGTTTTCGTCAAAATCGAGAAATCATCGCGATTTGAGAGCCGTTGGTTTTCGATTGAGACGCTGAAACGTGTGTGCATTACATTTGGCGCGTAAAGTGGAGTGAAAAGAGCGCTTAAACGTCGAAATATCTCAAACGGGATAGAAATGACGGTCAGTTTTCGTCAAAATCGACGAAATCATCGCGATTTGCGAGCCGTTGGGCTTGTTTCGACGCTGAAACGTGTGTGCATTACATTTGGCGCGTAAAGTGGAGTGAAAAGAGCGCTTAAACGTCGAAATATCTCAAACGGGATGGAAATGACGGTTAGTTTTCGTCAAAATCGAGGAAATCATCGCGATTTGCGAGCCGTTGGGCTTGTTTCGACCCTGAAACGTGTGTGCATTACATTTGGCGCGTAAAGTGGAGTGAAAAGAGCGCTTAAACGTCGAAATATCTCAAACGGGATAGAAATGACGGTCAGTTTTCGTCAAAATCGACGAAATCATCGCGATTTGCGAGCCGTTGGGCTTGTTTCGACGCTGAAACGTGTGTGCATTACATTTGGCGCGTAAAGTGGAGTGAAAAGAGCGCTTAAACGTCGAAATATCTCAAACGGGATAGAAATGACGGTCAGTTTTCGTCAAAATCGAGGAAATCATCGCGATTTGCGAGCCGTTGGGCTTTGTTTCGACGCTGAAACGTGTGTGCATTACATTTGGCGCGTAAAGTGGAGTGAAAAGAGCGCTTAAACGTCGAAATATCTCAAACGGGATAGAAATGACGGTTAGTTTTCGTCAAAATCGACGAAATCATCGCGATTTGCGAGCCGTTGGGCTTGTTTCGACGCTGAAACGTGTGTGTATTACATTTGGCGCGTAAAGTGGAGTGAAAAGAGCGCTTAAACGTCGAAATATCTCAAACGGGATAGAAATGACGGTCAGTTTTCGTCAAAATCGAGGAAATCATCGCGATTTGCGAGCCGTTGGGCTTGTTTCGACGCTGAAACGTGTGTGCATTACATTTGGCGCGTAAAGTGGAGTGAAAAGAGCGCTTAAACGTCGAAATATCTCAAACGGGATAGAAATGACGGTCAGTTTTCGTCAAAATCGAGGAAATCATCGCGATTTGCGAGCCGTTGGGCTTGTTTCGACGCTGAAACGTGTGTGCATTACATTTGGCGCGTAAAGTGGAGTGAAAAGAGCGCTTAAACGTCGAAATATCTCAAACGGGATAGAAATGACGGTCAGTTTTCGTCAAAATCGAGGAAATCATCGCGATTTGCGAGCCGTTGGGCTTGTTTCGACGCTGAAACGTGTGTGCATTACATTTGGCGCGTAAAGTGCAGTGAAAAGAGCGCTTAAACGTCGAAATATCTCAAACGGTATGGAAATGAAGGTTAGTTTTCGTCAAAATCGAGGAAATCATCGCGATTTGCGAGCCGTTGGGCTTGTTTCGGCCGCTGAAACGTGTGTGCATTACATTTGGCGCGTAAAGTGGAGTGAAAAGAGCGCTTAAACGTCGAAATATCTCAAACGGGATAGAAATGACGGTCAGTTTTTGTCAAAATCGACGAAATCATCGCGATTTGCGAGCCGTAGGGCTTGTTTCGACGCTGAAACGTGTGTGCATTACATTTGGCGCGTAAAGTGCAGTGAAAAGAGCGCTTAAACGTCGAAATATCTCAAACGGTATGGAAATGAAGGTTAGTTTTCGTCAAAATCGACGAAATCATCGCGATTTGCGAGCCGTTGGGCTTGTTTCGACGCTGAAACGTGTGTGCATTACATTTGGCGCGTAAAGTGGAGTGAAAAGAGCGCTTAAACGTCGAAATATCTCAAACGGGATAGAAATGACGGTCAGTTTTCGTCAAAATCGAGGAAATCATCGCGATTTGCGAGCCGTTGGGCTTGTTTCGACGCTGAAACGTGTGTGCATTACATTTGGCGCGTAAAGTGGAGTGAAAAGAGCGCTTAAACGTCGAAATATCTCAAACGGGATAGAAATGACGGTTAGTTTTCGTCAAAATCGACGAAATCATCGCGATTTGCGAGCCGTTGGGCTTGTTTCGACGCTGAAACGTGTGTGTATTACATTTGGCGCGTAAAGTGGAGTGAAAAGAGCGCTTAAACGTCGAAATATCTCAAACGGGATAGAAATGACGGTCAGTTTTCGTCAAAATCGACGAAATCATCGCGATTTGCGAGCCGTTGGGCTTGTTTCGACGCTGAAACGTGTGTGCATTACATTTGGCGCGTAAAGTGGAGTGAAAAGAGCGCTTAAACGTCGAAATATCTCAAACGGGATAGAAATGACGGTTAGTTTTCGTCAAAATCGACGGAAATCATCGCGATTTGCGAGCCGTTGGGCTTGTTTCGACGCTGAAACGTGTGTGCATTACATTTGGCGCGTAAAGTGGAGTGAAAAGAGCGCTTAAACGTCGAAATATCTCAAACGGGATAGAAATGACGGTCAGTTTTCGTCAAAATCGAGGAAATCATCGCGATTTGCGAGCCGTTGGGCTTGTTTCGACGCTGAAACGTGTGTGCATTACATTTGGCGCGTAAAGTGCAGTGAAAAGAGCGCTTAAACGTCGAAATATCTCAAACGGGATGGAAATGACGGTTAGTTTTCGTCAAAATCGAGGAAATCATCGCGATTTGCGAGCCGTTGGGCTTGTTTCGGCCCTGAAACGTGTGTGCATTACATTTGGCGCGTAAAGTGGAGTGAAAAGAGCGCTTAAACGTCGAAATATCTCAAACGGGATAGAAATGACGGTTAGTTTTCGTCAAAATCGACGAAATCATCGCGATTTGCGAGCCGTTGGGCTTGTTTCGACGCTGAAACGTGTGTGCATTACATTTGGCGCGTAAAGTGGAGTGAAAAGAGCGCTTAAACGTCGAAATATCTCAAACGGGATGGAAATGACGGTTAGTTTTCGTCAAAATCGACGAAATCATCGCGATTTGCGAGCCGTTGGGCTTTGTTTCGACGCTGAAACGTGTGTGCATTACATTTGGCGCGTAAAGTGGAGTGAAAAGAGCGCTTAAACGTCGAAATATCTCAAACGGGATAGAAATGACGGTTAGTTTTCGTCAAAATCGAGGAAATCATCGCGATTTGCGAGCCGTTGGGCTTGTTTCGACGCTGAAACGTGTGTGCATTACATTTGGCGCGTAAAGTGGAGTGAAAAGAGCGCTTAAACGTCGAAATATCTCAAACGGGATAGAAATGACGGTCAGTTTTCGTCAAAATCGACGAAATCATCGCGATTTGCGAGCCGTTGGGCTTGTTTCGACGCTGAAACGTGTGTGCATTACATTTGGCGCGTAAAGTGGAGTGAAAAGAGCGCTTAAACGTCGAAATATCTCAAACGGGATAGAAATGACGGTCAGTTTTCGTCAAAATCGAGGAAATCATCGCGATTTGCGAGCCGTTGGGCTTGTTTCGACGCCTGAAACGTGTGGCATTACATTTGGCGCGTAAAGTGGAGTGAAAAGAGCGCTTAAACGTCGAAATATCTCAAACGGGATAGAAATGACGGTCAGTTTTCGTCAAAATCGAGGAAATCATCGCGATTTGCGAGCCGTTGGGCTTGTTTCGACGCTGAAACGTGTGTGCATTACATTTGGCGCGTAAAGTGGAGTGAAAAGAGCGCTTAAACGTCGAAATATCTCAAACGGGATAGAAATGACGGTTAGTTTTCGTCAAAATCGAGGAAATCATCGCGATTTGCGAGCCGTTGGGCTTGTTTCGACGCTGAAACGTGTGTGCATTACATTTGGCGCGTAAAGTGGAGTGAAAAGAGCGCTTAAACGTCGAAATATCTCAAACGGGATAGAAATGACGGTCAGTTTTCGTCAAAATCGACGAAATCATCGCGATTTGCGAGCCGTTGGGCTTGTTTCGACGCTGAAACGTGTGTGCATTACATTTGGCGCGTAAAGTGCAGTGAAAAGAGCGCTTAAACGTCGAAATATCTCAAACGGGATGGAAATGACGGTTAGTTTTCGTCAAAATCGAGGAAATCTCGCGATTTGCGAGCTGTTGGGCTTGTTTCGACCCTGAAACGTGTGTGTCATTACATTTGGCGCGTAAAGTGGAGTGAAAAGAGCGCTTAAACGTCGAAATATCTCAAACGGGATAGAAATGACGGTTAGTTTTCGTCAAAATCGACGAAATCATCGCGATTTGCGAGCCGTTGGGCTTGTTTCGACGCTGAAACGTGTGTGCATTACATTTGGCGCGTAAAGTGGAGTGAAAAGAAGCGCTTAAACGTCGAAATATCTCAAACGGGATAGAAATGACGGTCAGTTTTCGTCAAAATCGAGGAAATCATCGCGATTTGCGAGCCGTTGGGCTTGTTTCGACGCTGAAACGTGTGTGCATTACATTTGGCGCGTAAAGTGGAGTGAAAAGAGCGCTTAAACGTCGAAATATCTCAAACGGGATAGAAATGACGGTTAGTTTTCGTCAAAATCGACGAAATCATCGCGATTTGCGAGCCGTTGGGCTTGTTTCGACGCTGAAACGTGTGTGTATTACATTTGGCGCGTAAAGTGGAGTGAAAAGAGCGCTTAAACGTCGAAATATCTCAAACGGGATAGAAATGACGGTCAGTTTTCGTCAAAATCGAGGAAATCATCGCGATTTGCGAGCCGTTGGGCTTGTTTCGACGCTGAAACGTGTGTGCATTACATTTGGCGCGTAAAGTGGAGTGAAAAGAGCGCTTAAACGTCGAAATATCTCAAACGGGATAGAAATGACGGTCAGTTTTCGTCAAAATCGAGGAAATCATCGCGATTTGCGAGCCGTTGGGCTTGTTTCGACGCTGAAACGTGTGCATTACATTTGGCGCGTAAAGTGGAGTGAAAAGAGCGCTTAAACGTCGAAATATCTCAAACGGGATAGAAATGACGGTCGGTTTTCGTCAAAATCGAGGAAATCATCGCGATTTGCGAGCCGTTGGGCTTGTTTCGACGCTGAAACGTGTGTGCATTACATTTGGCGCGTAAAGTGCGAGTGAAAAGAGCGCTTAAACGTCGAAATATCTCAAACGGGATGGAAATGAAGGTTAGTTTTCGTCAAAATCGAGGAAATCATCGCGATTTGCGAGCCGTTGGGCTTGTTTCGACCGCTGAAACGTGTGTGCATTACATTTGGCGCGTAAAGTGGAGTGAAAAGAGCGCTTAAACGTCGAAATATCTCAAACGGGATAGAAATGACGGTCAGTTTTCGTCAAAATCGACGAAATCATCGCGATTTGCGAGCCGTTGGGCTTGTTTCGACGCTGAAACGTGTGTGCATTACATTTGGCGCGTAAAGTGCAGTGAAAAGAGCGCTTAAACGTCGAAATATCTCAAACGGTATGGAAATGACGGTTAGTTTTCGTCAAAATCGAGGAAATCATCGCGATTTGCGAGCCGTTGGGCTTGTTTCGGCCCTGAAACGTGTGCGCATTACATTTGGCGCGTAAAGTGCAGTGAAAAGAGCGCTTAAACGTCGAAATATCTCAAACGGGATAGAAATGACGGTCAGTTTTCGTCAAAATCGACGAAATCATCGCGATTTGCGAGCCGTTGGGCTTGTTTCGACGCTGAAACGTGTGTGCATTACATTTGGCGCGTAAAGTGGAGTGAAAAGAGCGCTTAAACGTCGAAATATCTCAAACGGGATAGAAATGACGGTCAGTTTTCGTCAAAATCGACGAAATCATCGCGATTTGCGAGCCGTTGGGCTTGTTTCGACGCTGAAACGTGTATGCATTACATTTGGCGCGTAAAGTGGAGTGAAAAGAGCGCTTAAACGTCGAAATATCTCAAACGGGATAGAAATGACGGTCAGTTTTCGTCAAAATCGACGAAATCATCGCGATTTGCGAGCCGTTGGGCTTGTTTCGACGCTGAAACGTGTGTGCATTACATTTGGCGCGTAAAGTGCAGTGAAAAGAGCGCTTAAACGTCGAAATATCTCAAACGGGATGGAAATGACGGTCAGTTTTCGTCAAAATCGACGAAATCATCGCGATTTGCGAGCCGTTGGGCTTGTTTCGACGCTGAAACGTGTGTGCATTACATTTGGCGCGTAAAGTGGAGTGAAAAGAGCGCTTAAACGTCGAAATATCTCAAACGGTATGGAAATGACGGTTAGTTTTCGTCAAAATCGACGAAATCATCGCGATTTGCGAGCCGTTGGGCTTGTTTCGACGCTGAAACGTGTGTGCATTACATTTGGCGCGTAAAGTGGAGTGAAAAGAGCGCTTAAACGTCGAAATATCTCAAACGGGATAGGAAATGACGGTCAGTTTTCGTCAAAATCGAGGAAATCATCGCGATTTGCGAGCCGTTGGGCTTGTTTCGACGCTGAAACGTGTGCATTACATTTGGCGCGTAAAGTGCAGTGAAAAGAGCGCTTAAACGTCGAAATATCTCAAACGGGATGGAAATGACGGTTAGTTTTTCGTCAAAATCGACGAAATCATCGCGATTTGCGAGCCGTTGGGCTTGTTTCGACGCTGAAACGTGTGTGCATTACATTTGGCGCGTAAAGTGGAGTGAAAAGACGCGTTTAAACGTCGAAATATCTCAAACGGGATAGAAATGACGGTCAGTTTTCGTCAAAATCGACGAAATCATCGCGATTTGCGAGCCGTTGGGCTTGTTTCGACGCTGAAACGTTGTGTGCATTACATTTGGCGCGTAAAGTGCAGTGAAAAGAGCGCTTAAACGTCGAAATATCTCAAACGGGATGGAAATGACGGTCAGTTTTCGTCAAAATCGACGAAATCATCGCGATTTGCGAGCCGTTGGGCTTGTTTCGACGCTGAAACGTGTGTGCATTACATTTGGCGCGTAAAGTGCAGTGAAAAGAGCGCTTAAACGTCGAAATATCTCAAACGGGATAGAAATGACGGTCAGTTTTCGTCAAAATCGACGAAATCATCGCGATTTGCGAGCCGTTGGGCTTGTTTCGACGCTGAAACGTGTGTGCATTACATTTGGCGCGTAAAGTGGAGTGAAAAGAGCGCTTAAACGTCGAAATATCTCAAACGGGATAGAAATGACGGTCAGTTTTCGTCAAAATCGAGGAAATCATCGCGATTTGCGAGCCGTTGGGCTTGTTTCGACGCTGAAACGTGTGCATTACATTTGGCGCGTAAAGTGCAGTGAAAAGAGCGCTTAAACGTCGAAATATCTCAAACGGGATAGAAATGACGGTTAGTTTTTCGTCAAAATCGACGAAATCATCGCGATTTGCGAGCCGTTGGGCTTGTTTCGACGCTGAAACGTGTGTGCATTACATTTGGCGCGTAAAGTGGAGTGAAAAGAGCGCTTAAACGTCGAAATATCTCAAACGGGATAGAAATGACGGTCAGTTTTCGTCAAAATCGAGGAAATCATCGCGATTTGCGAGCCGTTGGGCTTGTTTCGACGCTGAAACGTGTGCGCATTACATTTGGCGCGTAAAGTGGAGTGAAAAGAGCGCTTAAACGTCGAAATATCTCAAACGGGATAGAAATGACGGTCAGTTTTCGTCAAAATCGACGAAATCATCGCGATTTGCGAGCCGTTGGGCTTGTTTCGACGCTGAAACGTGTGTGCATTACATTTGGCGCGTAAAGTGGAGTGAAAAGAGCGCTTAAACGTCGAAATATCTCAAACGGGATAGAAATGACGGTCAGTTTTCGTCAAAATCGAGGAAATCATCGCGATTTGCGAGCCGTTGGGCTTGTTTCGACGCTGAAACGTGTGTGCATTACATTTGGCGCGTAAAGTGCAGTGAAAAGAGCGCTTAAACGTCGAAATATCTCAAACGGGATGGAAATGACGGTTAGTTTTCGTCAAAATCGACGAAATCATCGCGATTTGCGAGCCGTTGGGCTTGTTTCGACCCTGAAACGTGTGCATTACATTTGGCGCGTAAAGTGGAGTGAAAAGAGCGCTTAAACGTCGAAATATCTCAAACGGGATAGAAATGACGGTCAGTTTTCGTCAAAATCGACGAAATCATCGCGATTTGCGAGCCGTTGGGCTTGTTTCGACGCTGAAACGTATGTGCATTACATTTGGCGCGTAAAGTGCAGTGAAAAGAGCGCTTAAACGTCGAAATATCTCAAACGGGATGGAAATGAAGGTTAGTTTTCGTCAAAATCGAGGAAATCATCGCGATTTGCGAGCCGTTGGGCTTGTTTCGGCCGCTGAAACGTGTGTGCATTACATTTGGCGCGTAAAGTGGAGTGAAAAGAGCGCTTAAACGTCGAAATATCTCAAACGGGATAGAAATGACGGTCAGTTTTTCGTCAAAATCGACGAAATCATCGCGATTTGCGAGCCGTTGGGCTTGTTTCGACGCTGAAACGTGTGTGCATTACATTTGGCGCGTAAAGTGCAGTGAAAAGAGCGCTTAAACGTCGAAATATCTCAAACGGGATGGAAATGACGGTTAGTTTTCGTCAAAATCGAGGAAATCATCGCGATTTGCGAGCCGTTGGGCTTGTTTCGACCCTGAAACGTGTGTGCATTACATTTGGCGCGTAAAGTGCAGTGAAAAGAGCGCTTAAACGTCGAAATATCTCAAACGGGATAGAAATGACGGTTAGTTTTCGTCAAAATCGACGAAATCATCGCGATTTGCGAGCCGTTGGGCTTGTTTCGACGCTGAAACGTGTGTGCATTACATTTGGCGCGTAAAGTGGAGTGAAAAGAGCGCTTAAACGTCGAAATATCTCAAACGGGATAGAAATGACGGTCAGTTTTCGTCAAAATCGAGGAAATCATCGCGATTTGCGAGCCGTTGGGCTTGTTTCGACGCTGAAACGTGTGTGCATTACATTTGGCGCGTAAAGTGGAGTGAAAAAGAGCGCTTAAACGTCGAAATATCTCAAACGGGATAGAAATGACGGTTAGTTTTTCGTCAAAATCGACGAAATCATCGCGATTTGCGAGCCGTTGGGCTTGTTTCGACGCTGAAACGTGTGTGTATTACATTTGGCGCGTAAAGTGGAGTGAAAAGAGCGCTTAAACGTCGAAATATCTCAAACGGGATAGAAATGACGGTCAGTTTTCGTCAAAATCGACGAAATCATCGCGATTTGCGAGCCGTTGGGCTTGTTTCGACGCTGAAACGTGTGTGCATTACATTTGGCGCGTAATGTGGAGTGAAAAAGAGCGCTTAAACGTCGAAATATCTCAAACGGGATAGAAATGACGGTCAGTTTTCGTCAAAATCGACGAAATCATCGCGATTTGCGAGCCGTTGGGCTTGTTTCGACGCTGAAACGTGTGTGCATTACATTTGGCGCGTAAAGTGGAGTGAAAAGAGCGCTTAAACGTCGAAATATCTCAAACGGGATAGAAATGACGGTCAGTTTTCGTCAAAATCGAGGAAATCATCGCGATTTGCGAGCCGTTGGGCTTGTTTCGACGCTGAAACGTGTGTGCATTACATTTGGCGCGTAAAGTGCAGTGAAAAGAGCGCTTAAACGTCGAAATATCTCAAACGGGATGGAAATGAAGGTTAGTTTTCGTCAAAATCGAGGAAATCATCGCGATTTGCGAGCCGTTGGGCTTGTTTCGACCGCTGAAACGTGTGTGCATTACATTTGGCGCGTAAAGTGGAGTGAAAAGAGCGCTTAAACGTCGAAATATCTCAAACGGGATAGAAATGACGGTCAGTTTTCGTCAAAATCGACGAAATCATCGCGATTTGCGAGCCGTTGGGCTTTGTTTCGACGCTGAAACGTGTGTGCATTACATTTGGCGCGTAAAGTGGAGTGAAAAGAGAGCGCTTAAACGTCGAAATATCTCAAACGGGATGGAAATGACGGTTAGTTTTCGTCAAAATCGAGGAAATCATCGCGATTTGCGAGCCGTTGGGCTTGTTTCGACGCTGAAACGTGTGCGCATTACATTTGGCGCGTAAAGTGGAGTGAAAAGAGCGCTTAAACGTCGAAATATCTCAAACGGGATAGAAATGACGGTCAGTTTTCGTCAAAATCGACGAAATCATCGCGATTTGCGAGCCGTTGGGCTTGTTTCGACGCTGAAACGTGTGTGCATTACATTTGGCGCGTAAAGTGGAGTGAAAAGAGCGCTTAAACGTCGAAATATCTCAAACGGGATAGAAATGACGGTCAGTTTTCGTCAAAATCGACGAAATCATCGCGATTTGCGAGCCGTTGGGCTTGTTTCGACGCTGAAACGTGTGTGCATTACATTTGGCGCGTAAAGTGGAGTGAAAAGAGCGCTTAAACGTCGAAATATCTCAAACGGGATAGAAATGACGGTCAGTTTTCGTCAAAATCGACGAAATCATCGCGATTTGCGAGCCGTTGGGCTTGTTTCGACGCTGAAACGTGTGTGCATTACATTTGGCGCGTAAAGTGGAGTGAAAAGAGCGCTTAAACGTCGAAATATCTCAAACGGTATGGAAATGACGGTTAGTTTTCGTCAAAATCGACGAAATCATCGCGATTTGCGAGCCGTTGGGCTTTGTTTCGACGCTGAAACGTGTGTGCATTACATTTGGCGCGTAAAGTGGAGTGAAAAGAGCGCTTAAACGTCGAAATATCTCAAACGGGATAGAAATGACGGTCAGTTTTCGTCAAAATCGACGGAAATCATCGCGATTTGCGAGCCGTTGGGCTTGTTTCGACGCTGAAACGTGTGTGCATTACATTTGGCGCGTAAAGTGGAGTGAAAAGAGCGCTTAAACGTCGAAATATCTCAAACGGGATAGAAATGACGGTCAGTTTTCGTCAAAATCGAGGAAATCATCGCGATTTGCGAGCCGTTGGGCTTTGTTTCGACGCTGAAACGTGTGTGCATTACATTTGGCGCGTAAAGTGGAGTGAAAAGAGCGCTTAAACGTCGAAATATCTCAAACGGGATAGAAATGACGGTTAGTTTTCGTCAAAATCGAGGAAATCATCGCGATTTGCGAGCCGTTGGGCTTGTTTCGACGCTGAAACGTGTGTGCATTACATTTGGCGCGTAAAGTGGAGTGAAAAGAGCGCTTAAACGTCGAAATATCTCAAACGGGATAGAAATGACGGTCAGTTTTCGTCAAAATCGAGGAAATCATCGCGATTTGCGAGCCGTTGGGCTTGTTTCGACGCTGAAACGTGTGTGCATTACATTTGGCGCGTAAAGTGCAGTGAAAAGAGCGCTTAAACGTCGAAATATCTCAAACGGTATGGAAATGACGGTTAGTTTTCGTCAAAATCGAGGAAATCATCGCGATTTGCGAGCCGTTGGGCTTGTTTCGGCCGCTGAAACGTGTGTGCATTACATTTGGCGCGTAAAGTGGAGTGAAAAGAGCGCTTAAACGTCGAAATATCTCAAACGGGATAGAAATGACGGTCAGTTTTCCGTCAAAATCGACGAAATCATCGCGATTTGCGAGCCGTAGGGCTTGTTTTTCGACGCTGAAACGTGTGTGCATTACATTTGGCGCGTAAAGTGCAGTGAAAAGAGCGCTTAAACGTCGAAATATCTCAAACGGTATGGAAATGAAGGTTAGTTTTCGTCAAAATCGAGGAAATCATCGCGATTTGCGAGCTGTTGGGCTTGTTTCGACCCTGAAACGTGTGTGCATTACATTTGGCGCGTAAAGTGCAGTGAAAAGAGCGCTTAAACGTCGAAATATCTCAAACGGGATAGAAATGACGGTCAGTTTTCGTCAAAATCGACGAAATCATCGCGATTTGCGAGCCGTTGGGCTTGTTTCGACGCTGAAACGTGTGTGCATTACATTTGGCGCGTAAAGTGGAGTGAAAAGAGCGCTTAAACGTCGAAATATCTCAAACGGGATAGAAATGACGGTCAGTTTTCGTCAAAATCGAGGAAATCATCGCGATTTGCGAGCCGTTGGGCTTGTTTCGACGCTGAAACGTGTATGCATTACATTTGGCGCGTAAAGTGGAGTGAAAAGAGCGCTTAAACGTCGAAATATCTCAAACGGGATAGAAATGACGGTTAGTTTTCGTCAAAATCGACGAAATCATCGCGATTTGCGAGCCGTTGGGCTTGTTTCGACGCTGAAACGTGTGTGTATTACATTTGGCGCGTAAAGTGGAGTGAAAAGAGCGCTTAAACGTCGAAATATCTCAAACGGGATAGAAATGACGGTCAGTTTTCGTCAAAATCGAGGAAATCATCGCGATTTGCGAGCCGTTGGGCTTGTTTCGACGCTGAAACGTGTGTGCATTACATTTGGCGCGTAAAGTGGAGTGAAAAGAGCGCTTAAACGTCGAAATATCTCAAACGGGATAGAAATGACGGTCAGTTTTCGTCAAAATCGAGGAAATCATCGCGATTTGCGAGCCGTTGGGCTTGTTTCGACGCTGAAACGTGTGTGCATTACATTTGGCGCGTAAAGTGGAGTGAAAAGAGCGCTTAAACGTCGAAATATCTCAAACGGGATAGAAATGACGGTCAGTTTTCGTCAAAATCGTGGAAATCATCGCGATTTGCGAGCCGTTGGGCTTGTTTCGACGCTGAAACGTGTGTGCATTACATTTGGCGCGTAAAGTGCAGTGAAAAGAGCGCTTAAACGTCGAAATATCTCAAACGGTATGGAAATGAAGGTTAGTTTTCGTCAAAATCGACGAAATCATCGCGATTTGCGAGCTGTTGGGCTTGTTTCGGCCGTGAAACGTGTGTGCATTACATTTGGCGCGTAAAGTGGAGTGAAAAGAGCGCTTAAACGTCGAAATATCTCAAACGGGATAGAAATGACGGTCAGTTTTTGTCAAAATCGACGAAATCATCGCGATTTGCGAGCCGTAGGGCTTTGTTTCGACGCTGAAACGTGTGTGCATTACATTTGGCGCGTAAAGTGCAGTGAAAAGAGCGCTTAAACGTCGAAATATCTCAAACGGTATGGAAATGAAGGTTAGTTTTCGTCAAAATCGAGGAAATCATCGCGATTTGCGAGCTGTTGGGCTTGTTTCGGCCCTGAAACGTGTGTGCATTACATTTGGCGCGTAAAGTGCAGTGAAAAGAGCGCTTAAACGTCGAAATATCTCAAACGGGATAGAAATGACGGTCAGTTTTCGTCAAAATCGACGAAATCATCGCGATTTGCGAGCCGTTGGGCTTGTTTCGACGCTGAAACGTGTGTGCATTACATTTGGCGCGTAAAGTGGAGTGAAAAGAGCGCATAAACGTCGAAATATCTCAAACGGGATAGAAATGACGGTCAGTTTTCGTCAAAATCGAGGAAATCATCGCGATTTGCGAGCCGTTGGGCTTGTTTCGACGCTGAAACGTGTATGCATTACATTTGGCGCGTAAAGTGGAGTGAAAAGAGCGCTTAAACGTCGAAATATCTCAAACGGGATAGAAATGACGGTTAGTTTTCGTCAAAAATCGACGAAATCATCGCGATTTGCGAGCCGTTGGGCTTGTTTCGACGCTGAAACGTGTGTGTATTACATTTGGCGCGTAAAGTGGAGTGAAAAGAGCGCTTAAACGTCGAAATATCTCAAACGGGATAGGAAATGACGGTCAGTTTTCGTCAAAATCGAGGAAATCATCGCGATTTGCGAGCCGTTGGGCTTGTTTCGACGCTGAAACGTGTGTGCATTACATTTGGCGCGTAAAGTGGAGTGAAAAGAGCGCTTAAACGTCGAAATATCTCAAACGGGATAGAAATGACGGTCAGTTTTCGTCAAAATCGAGGAAATCATCGCGATTTGCGAGCCGTTGGGCTTGTTTCGACGCTGAAACGTGTGTGCATTACATTTGGCGCGTAAAGTGGAGTGAAAAGAGCGCTTAAACGTCGAAATATCTCAAACGGGATAGAAATGACGGTCAGTTTTCGTCAAAATCGAGGAAATCATCGCGATTTGCGAGCCGTTGGGCTTGTTTCGACGCTGAAACGTGTGTGCATTACATTTGGCGCGTAAAGTGCAGTGAAAAGAGCGCTTAAACGTCGAAATATCTCAAACGGTATGGAAATTAAGGTTAGTTTTCGTCAAAATCGAGGAAATCATCGCGATTTGCGAGCTGTTGGGCTTGTTTCGGCCCTGAAACGTGTGTGCATTACATTTGGCGCGTAAAGTGGAGTGAAAAGAGCGCTTAAACGTCGAAATATCTCAAACGGGATAGAAATGACGGTTAGTTTTCGTCAAAATCGACGAAATCATCGCGATTTGCGAGCCGTTGGGCTTGTTTCGACGCTGAAACGTGTGCATTACATTTGGCGCGTAAAGTGGAGTGAAAAGAGCGCTTAAACGTCGAAATATCTCAAACGGTATGGAAATGAAGGTTAGTTTTCGTCAAAATCGACGAAATCATCGCGATTTGCGAGCCGTTGGGTTTTGTTTCGACGCTGAAACGTATGTGCATTACATTTGGCGCGTAAAGTGGAGTGAAAAGAGCGCTTAAACGTCGAAATATCTCAAACGGGATAGAAATGACGGTCAGTTTTCGTCAAAATCGAGGAAATCATCGCGATTTGCGAGCCGTTGGGCTTGTTTCGACGCTGAAACGTGTGTGTATTACATTTGGCGCGTAAAGTGGAGTGAAAAGAGCGCTTAAACGTCGAAATATCTCAAACGGGATAGAAATGACGGTCAGTTTTCGTCAAAATCGAGGAAATCATCGCGATTTGCGAGCCGTTGGGCTTGTTTCGACGCTGAAACGTGTGTGCATTACATTTGGCGCGTAAAGTGGAGTGAAAAAGAGCGCTTAAACGTCGAAATATCTCAAACGGGATAGAAATGACGGTCAGTTTTCGTCAAAATCGACGAAATCATCGCGATTTGCGAGCCGTTGGGCTTGTTTCGACGCTGAAACGTGTGTGCATTACATTTGGCGCGTAAAGTGGAGTGAAAAGAGCGCTTAAACGTCGAAATATCTCAAACGGGATAGAAATGACGGTCAGTTTTCGTCAAAATCGAGGAAATCATCGCGATTTGCGAGCCGTTGGGCTTGTTTCGACGCTGAAACGTGTGTGCATTACATTTGGCGCGTAAAGTGGAGTGAAAAGAGCGCTTAAACGTCGAAATATCTCAAACGGGATAGAAATGACGGTTAGTTTTCGTCAAAATCGACGGAAATCATCGCGATTTGCGAGCCGTTGGGCTTGTTTCGACGCTGAAACGTGTGTGCATTACATTTGGCGCGTAAAGTGGAGTGAAAAGAGCGCTTAAACGTCGAAATATCTCAAACGGGATAGAAATGACGGTTAGTTTTCGTCAAAATCGACGAAATCATCGCGATTTGCGAGCCGTTGGGCTTGTTTCGACGCTGAAACGTGTGCATTACATTTGGCGCGTAAAGTGGAGTGAAAAGAGCGCTTAAACGTCGAAATATCTCAAACGGTATGGAAATGAAGGTTAGTTTTCGTCAAAATCGACGAAATCATCGCGATTTGCGAGCCGTTGGGCTTGTTTCGACGCTGAAACGTGTGTGCATTACATTTGGCGCGTAAAGTGGAGTGAAAAGAGCGCTTAAACGTCGAAATATCTCAAACGGGATAGAAATGACGGTTAGTTTTCGTCAAAATCGACGAAATCATCGCGATTTGCGAGCCGTTGGGCTTGTTTCGACGCTGAAACGTGTGTGCATTACATTTGGCGCGTAAAGTGGAGTGAAAAGAGCGCTTAAACGTCGAAATATCTCAAACGGGATAGAAATGACGGTATTTTGTAAAATGACGGTTAGTTTTCGTCAAAATCGAGCGAAATCATCGCGATTTGCGAGCCGTTGCGGCTTGTTTGCGACGCTGAAACGTGTACGTGCATTACATTTGGCGCGTAAAGTGGAGTGAAAAGAGCGCTTAAACGTCGAAATATCTCAAACGGGATAGAAATGACGGTCAGTTTTCGTCAAAATCGACGAAATCATCGCGATTTGCGAGCCGTTGGGCTTGTTTCGACGCTGAAACGTGTGTGCATTAACATTTGGCGCGTAAAGTGGAGTGAAAAGAGCGCTTAAACGTCGAAATATCTCAAACGGGATAGAAATGACGGTTAGTTTTCGTCAAAATCGACGAAATCATCGCGATTTGCGAGCCGTTGGGCTTTGTTTCGACGCTGAAACGTGTGTGCATTACATTTGGCGCGTAAAGTGGAGTGAAAAGAGCGCTTAAACGTCGAAATATCTCAAACGGGATAGAAATGACGGTTAGTTTTCGTCAAAATCGACGAAATCATCGCGATTTGCGAGCCGTTGGGCTTGTTTCGACGCTGAAACGTGTGTGCATTACATTTGGCGCGTAAAGTGGAGTGAAAAGAGCGCTTAAACGTCGAAATATCTCAAACGGGATAGAAATGACGGTCAGTTTTCGTCAAAATCGACGAAATCATCGCGATTTGCGAGCCGTTGGGCTTGTTTCGACGCTGAAACGTGTGTGCATTACATTTGGCGCGTAAAGTGGAGTGAAAAGAGCGCTTAAACGTCGAAATATCTCAAACGGGATAGAAATGACGGTCAGTTTTCGTCAAAATCGAGGAAATCATCGCGATTTGCGAGCCGTTGGGCTTGTTTCGACGCTGAAACGTGTGTGCATTACATTTGGCGCGTAAAGTGGAGTGAAAAGAGCGCTTAAACGTCGAAATATCTCAAACGGGATAGAAATGACGGTTAGTTTTCGTCAAAATCGACGAAATCATCGCGATTTGCGAGCCGTTGGGCTTGTTTCGACGCTGAAACGTGTGTGCATTACATTTGGCGCGTAAAGTGGAGTGAAAAGAGCGCTTAAACGTCGAAATATCTCAAACGGGATAGAAATGACGGTCAGTTTTCGTCAAAATCGACGAAATCATCGCGATTTGCGAGCCGTTGGGCTTGTTTCGACGCTGAAACGTGTGTGCATTACATTTGGCGCGTAAAGTGGAGTGAAAAGAGCGCTTAAACGTCGAAATATCTCAAACGGGATAGAAATGACGGTTAGTTTTCGTCAAAATCGAGGAAATCATCGCGATTTGCGAGCCGTTGGGCTTGTTTCGACGCTGAAACGTGTGTGCATTACATTTGGCGCGTAAAGTGGAGTGAAAAGAGCGCTTAAACGTCGAAATATCTCAAACGGGATAGAAATGACGGTCAGTTTTCGTCAAAATCGTGGAAATCATCGCGATTTGCGAGCCGTTGGGCTTGTTTCGACGCTGAAACGTGTGTGCATTACATTTGGCGCGTAAAGTGCAATGAAAAGAGCGCTTAAACGTCGAAATATCTCAAACGGTATGGAAATGAAGGTTAGTTTTCGTCAAAATCGAGGAAATCATCGCGATTTGCGAGCTGTTGGGCTTGTTTCGGCCGTGAAACGTGTGTGCATTACATTTGGCGCGTAAAGTGGAGTGAAAAGAGCGCTTAAACGTCGAAATATCTCAAACGGGATAGAAATGACGGTCAGTTTTTGTCAAAATCGACGACATCATCGCGATTTGCGAGCCGTAGGGCTTGTTTCGACGCTGAAACGTGTGTGCATTACATTTGGCGCGTAAAGTGCAATGAAAAGAGCGCTTAAACGTCGAAATATCTCAAACGGTATGGAAATGAAGGTTAGTTTTCGTCAAAATCGAGGAAATCATCGCGATTTGCGAGCCGTTGGGCTTGTTTCGGCCCTGAAACGTGTGTGCATTACATTTGGCGCGTAAAGTGCAGTGAAAAGAGCGCTTAAACGTCGAAATATCTCAAACGGGATAGAAATGACGGTTAGTTTTCGTCAAAATCGACGAAATCATCGCGATTTGCGAGCCGTTGGGCTTGTTTCGACGCTGAAACGTGTGTGCATTACATTTGGCGCGTAAAGTGGAGTGAAAAGAGCGCTTAAACGTCGAAATATCTCAAACGGGATAGAAATGACGGTCAGTTTTCGTCAAAATCGAGGAAATCATCGCGATTTGCGAGCCGTTGGGCTTGTTTCGACGCTGAAACGTGTATGCATTACATTTGGCGCGTAAAGTGGAGTGAAAAGAGCGCTTAAACGTCGAAATATCTCAAACGGGATAGAAATGACGGTTAGTTTTCGTCAAAATCGACGAAATCATCGCGATTTGCGAGCCGTTGGGCTTGTTTCGACGCTGAAACGTGTGTGTATTACATTTGG